>CM033455.1:15795205-15863542 GCA_019425755.1 Amaranthus cruentus
AAATGGGAAAAAGATGATTGGAAAGATAAAGGAAAATAGATGAAAGAGTTAAGTAAAATTAAGCACCAAAATCCAATAAAAACCCAAATTTCAAACTAAACAAAAAAATAAAAATCTGAATTTTACCTTGATAAAAAAAAATACCTAACAAAATTCAAGCAGTTAAGATTAGATCTAAACCCAAAAAAACCTAAACTGAAAAAAAAATATTACCTTGTTCAACAACTAAGAAAACCTTATAATGGCTAAAGAGAACTAAAGACAAAATTATACCTACCCCATTGAGATTTTGTGGAAATAGCAAGGAAGAAGAAGACCAAAATCTTGTATTTTGTGTTACTCTAGAAGAGAACTGAAGATGGTGTGAGGTAGATGGGAAACGAAGGAAAAGCAAAAATCATGGCTGAGGGCAAGAAAGAGGCGCGTGACCGTGGTGAGGCAGGGTGAAAAAGTTAGCGCTGACGTGGCCAAAACACTGTTCATATAAACAGTATTGTTGCTTAGGAAACGTTTTATATGTAATAGATATAAGATATATTATGTTGTGTTTGTATTGGATAATTATGTTGTGTTCTTGGTACTTTTTTGAAAAAGAAATTTTTATTAGGTACTTTTTTTAAAAGAAAATTTTTATTAGGTACTTTTTAAAAATGGGCAAAAAAAAGATAACGGAAAAGTTAACCCTAGCCGTTAGTTGGTACTCTTGAAAAAATAAATTTTTGTTAGGTATTTTTTGGAAAATTTTTTTTTATTAGGTACTTTTTTGAAAAAAAAGTTTTTATTAGGTACTTTTTGACACTTTTTCCTATTAATTATTAAATTTTTTAGATTGTTTTTTATATAATAACAAATAATAATAATAATAATAATATATAATTTGTATAAAATAAATAACAAAAATGTTTTACTCTATGTCGATAAGCTCAATGGTGATGCACTTTTTTATGGGTATCATGTCTACATCATGATAGCTTATGACTTCACCAATAACGTCTACAAAATCGTTTAGGGTGAATAAAGTAAAATGCACTCGAAATTGATTTGTCTAATTTATTATTGCATAGTATCTCACAAACCTGCCAATACAAGAAAATTATATTTGTGATTTATTATTGTGCTTAAAAGAACAACGTCGAAACGAAGTGGTGAAATGTCAACATTTTCACATTCTAGAATTATAGTTTTTTGAATAAAAACCAATTTTTGTGTATGTGTTGTTTTGTAATCGGTATAATCGGGATAAACCAAAAATCATGAAATTTGATACATATTTCCCTCTTTAACCTTGTGAGCAAGATCCTTATACACGGATCTTGGTATGGTTTTCCTTGATCTTGTCATTATGCAAAACATTAAAGTTTATTAAATTTATGTTATTAAGATGTACCTTTTCATCTCGGAGTATCATATACATAATTTGTTCATTTGCATTGTTTGTACTATGCCAAAAAGTCTATTTATAGCTGTTATGAACTGCTATAGAAAATACTTCCAACAACAATAAATCACTAGGGCTATAAATAGTCTTCCATGTTTTCTATAGCGGACAGCTATAAATAATGGAATCCATGCGTGCCAGCTCCTATCTCCACAATCATGCGCCTAGCAGTATTCGAACTTGAGACCTCAAGTTCCAAAGCACACCACTTCAGCCTCCAGACCAAGAGGTATTTCGTGATATATTTTGCAAGGCTATTATACTTATTAGCTAATGACTTGTACCTCAATTCTTTATTTGTAAAAAGCCTCCAGACCAAGAGGTATTTCGTGTTGTTTTTTGTATTATTATTATTATTATTATTATTATTATTATTATTATTATTATCATTATTATTATTGTTGTTGTTGTTGTTGTTGTTGTTGTTGTTATTATTATTATTATTATTATTATTATTATTATTATTATTATTATTATTATTATTAATATTATTATTATTATTGTTGTTATTATTATTATTATTATTATTATTATTATTATTATTATTATTATTATTATTATTATTATTATTACCTTAAATTTCAGTTGAAAGTTCCTCTTTCTTGAATTTCACGTCTAGGTGATCTTGTTAATCTTGATTTGGTGTAGGTGTTTGGGGTGGATTTGATGAAACAAATGAGAATTTTTGTTTCTTGTTGAATAAGAGGATGTGCGTTTAATACTGCTTTCTATAACGGTTGAAAGGGCAATAAATGAGAAAACTATATTTATAGCTGTTGGAAACGCTATAAATAGAATACAATTTTTTATAACGGTTGCAACAACTATAAATAAGGTAGCTATATTAAAGCTGTTGGAACCGCTATAAATAAGGATTTCGTTTATATAGCAGTTTTGACGGCTATAATTAAGAATTTTTCTTTTACAGCGGTTGCAACAGCTATAGATTGATATTCTTTTATAGCGTACCGAAAAAAGTGCTATGAATCAAGTGCAATATATAACTCATTTTGCCGTAGTTTAACACCTACATACCGGTATATTTTGTTACTTCTCGAATAAAATTATATGTTTTCTCCATGTTTGAGTGAAAGTTCAGTTATTAATTTGCAATCATTTTTTTTAGAGAATTTGCAATCATTTTGAAGTGTATTAGCCCCCTTTTATATTGAGTCAAGAATAAAAAGCAGTATCATTATTTGGTCAGCCTCTTTTTACATTGGCAATAGAATAATTATTCCTTATTAATTAAGGAAAATATTTTAATGCACTCAATAATTGAGGTATATATGACAGTATATATATATAATAATAATAATAATAATAATAATAATAATAATAATAATAATAATAATAATAATAATATAATAATAATAATAATAATAATAATAATAATAATAATAATAATAATTTTCATTACAAAAAGAAGATTAACACAAAAATATGCAGTATTTAAAATAATAATAATTGAGGTAAATTATAGCAGCAAATTACACAACACATTAAGGATTTGACATTCTGGTCAAACGGATCACTTATTGTACACCTACTTGTTAACTTCCTAGAATACACGTATGAGCAAACATCAAATCACATAGCAACTCTTTTATCACATGGCATTACCGCGAAATATGCCCATATAAATAACTAAAATTTATAAAATAAATATTTTAATGTTATAAGTGTCAATTTAAACACTTAAGATGATGTATTTCCTCCGTTTCAGTTGCCCACAAACACCATTTTATGCAATCCAGTGCATTTGTTGGATCAATTATATCTGAAGCTATATATATTAAAAACTATATAAATTTCTTATAATGAAAATATAAGGCGAGACAAATGAAACAAGATTCAAGCGACTATTTTTTTCTTTTATACTATCAGTGACATGTAAAATGCCATAAAAAGAAAACAAACTACATTTGGTCAAAGTAGAGCTAAATTTGTATAGTAAATATTAAATACATCATAGTCAACATTACTAAATTAACAAAAACATTGTATAGCAAATATTTATCATAAGAAAATTCAATTAATATTTACTACATTTGGTCAAAGCAGATTAAATTGGGCAACAATTTTGGTAATCTTTATGTTTCCAAATGTAGATGCACGTGGAGTAGGATTCTAGGCGGGAAAAAATTCTCTGAGAGCACGACACCTGGCAGTAGGTGGTGTTTGTTTTAGTATTAGGTATAGATTAAGTAAATAATAAAAATCAACTAAAAAAGTAAATAATCAAAATCAACTAACAAAAAGTAAATAATAAAAATGAATGAATAAGATGAAGAAAAAGGGTGAGGTTGTGGATGGGATTAAAAGAATACCAAAAATGAAAAAGGTGTAAAATTAATTGAACAAATTAAAATTAAAAGTAAGCAAATAAGAAAATGATTAATTACCAACAACAACATTAAAGTTTACTCAATTTCAAATAAACAACCTCAAACTTTTTTTTTTTACCAACAACAGCCTTCAACTTGGAAAACACGACATCGATATAGCCACTTCACCTGATGACCTGCTAATTGACCGTTGACCATGCTCAATGACCCTTGACTTTCACTTAATTTCATTAATCAAACCTAATCACCCAATTATCCCTAATTAAACCCTTCTTCCCCAACCTCTTTCTAACCCACCCCAATCACCTTCATTCTCCCATTTCATCACCACCACCACCACCACCACAATCACCATTAAAATAACTTCTTTAATAACAACCCCATTAAAAACCCCTTTTTTCTTCTATATTTGACTAAACTCTAATCTTCTTAAACTCATCATTAAAAGATACTCTTTCTCTCCCAACACCACCACCATCATTAAAGTCCATCCTTTAATAACACCACAAACAACTTATTACTTACAAAATTCCTCCTTTATTATCTCAATTAAAGTTCTTTCTGCTAAGTACAATCTATTCTTTTTATATCGAAGGCATAACCCTGAGAAGAAACAAAGTGAGAGAATTATCAACAAGCAATAACATTACAAACATGAAATATGCTACAAACCCAAAATAATTCATTAGATTATTAACAAGTAACAAAAACACAAAAAAAAATAAGTGAGTTTATTTTTGGGAAAAAATATATGATAAGAGAACAACCAAAAAAAAAGTTAAAACTTTAAATTCAAAATTGCAAAAATTACTCAAAAAAGAGGGTATCAGAAACTCTAAATTCAATTTGACTGCAATTAACCCACAAAAAGGAAGGACCAACTTGCAGATTAGAAGGAAACCATGGTAGAAGTAGAAGAAGGTGAAGAAACATGGAGTTGAGATGACAGCACCATGACCATGAAAAGCTGGAACGTTTCAGGGTGTAATTGGATTCCAAAAAGGAAAGAGATAAGAGATTTGAGGAGCCAAAAATATATGATAAAGACTAAAGAATAATCAGAGAAAATCAAAGACCAAATTCAATCATGATTTTAATGGTGGTGTTATTAAAGGAGAGGTTTTAATGGTGGTGGTGGTGTTGAGAGAGAAAAGAGTATCTTTTAATGGTGAGTTTAAGAAGACAAGAGTTTAGTCAAATATAGAAGAAAGAAGGGGCTTTTAATGGGGTTGTTATTAAAGAAGTGATTTTAATGGTGGTTGTGGTGGTGGTGGTGGTGATGAAATGGGAGAATGGAGGTGATTGGGGTGGGTTAGAAAGAGGTTGGGGAAGAAGGGTTTAATTAGGGATAATTGGGTAATTAGGTTGGATTAATGAAATTAAACAAAAGTCAAAGGTCATTGAGCATAGTCAACGGTCAATTAGTAGGTCATCCGGTGAAGTGGTTGTATCGATGTCGTGTTTTTCAAGTTGAAGGTTGTTTTTGGTAAAAAAAAATTTCGAGGCTGTTTATTTGAAATTGAGTAAACTTTAAGGTTGTTGTTGGTAATTGATCCATAAGAAAAACCAAGGTTTTTCTATTGTAATATAAAAAAACTCATTACTTCCAAAAATAAATATTAAACAAATTCATTTTTTAAGCATAATTTTCACAGATAAAATTGTCTTAAACCATATTATATTAGTTCAACCTTTTTACAAAATTTTTAGTAGAAGATAGTAATACTGGATTTTATTTTTTCACACAAATCACCATAAAAATCATTTTGTTACCGCAAAAAAATTAAAGATGGTTTGACTAATGTTTGATAAAAATAAAGCTTAAAGATATCGCCTCAGCATCTATGACAACATAACTCGGCGAAAAATACATCAAAAACAAGAATAGGTTTAGTTTCACAGTAGAAAAGAGTTATGTGGTTAAGTTACATCAAGGATTTAAATACCAGTTTTGCATTGCACTCGCCCTAGTTGGAGCAGTTGGGTATAAATTTGGTGAGTGATGGGTATGAAAAGTCCTACACGACATGGGTAGTAGGTATTAGGTCTTACCCGCCCTATACCTATCTGCCCATCCCCATACCTACACGCTCCACCCAATACCCACCACCCCGCCTCAAACCTAACCGCTCCACCCAATACTCACCCACCTCGCCACTCCCCCATGTTTAACTTTGCTCGTCCACGAGCAAATCAAGGTGAAAAATGAAAAATCAAAGCTAAGGCACGGTCTCTGAATCCTAAGCTACTTCTTATGCCTCCCTTTCCTAAACTTCTATAATTCCAAGTGTTTGCTAAGAGTCCAAATATCCTAAACAATTGTCTCCTACATTTAGCTAACACTAGTGGTAGATTCAGAGTTCAGAGTTCCCTGAGGCACCAGCAAATGGATAAATTTTGACAGAGTTTCATTTGTATAATTTACAACTAAAATATTTTTATTTCGACAAGATGAGTTTCAAATGAACTATTAACTACTTAATCCCCATTAAGTAACAATATGAAAATTACCAAGAAAACATAAAATTATAGGAAGAAAATGAATTCCATTAAGTAAGAGGCTTTCTATCTTAACTTTCTTTTTTCTCATAAGATAATCTCATTTTAAAAGTCTCGTAAAAATCCAATCCCTTTTTCGACCTCATACCCATCCCAATAGTGACGGATCGCCGGATCCAAAACTCAAAATCATGGGTAGCACCAACGTGTTGAAGTAAATTAATAAAAAACTAGTATAGATCTCGTGCAATGCACAAATAGTTATTAATATAAAAGTATATATAAATATAAATTTTAAATAGAGATGTAATTACATGCTATCAATATAAAAGTACTATAATATTGATTTCTTATAAAATAGATAAAAATTTTAGAATATATAGTGTTCTTATCAAAAGAATAAGGTTGTTAATACTTATTAATTAAAGCTCTCATACTTTTTAAGGCAAATATGAGAGATCTTTTAACGTTATCATAATGACTATTTGTCATTCTCAAAATATTTTTTAATCATCATGTATCTTTGTTTCTCGATGAAATATTTTAGAAATTAAAATTTTAATAAAGAAACTTTGTTAATTAGTTTTTAATAAAGAAACTTTGTTAATTAGTTTATAATACATATGAAAAAAAACAAATATAATTTTAAAAAATTTAATTTGAAATTTATGTAGCTTTTAAATTCAAAAATTTAATATTTCAAGAAAATTTATAAGAACATATCTTGTTGTGATATACTACTAAAATATTATGGAACTATTGATATTAACTTCGATAAAAATTTCTTTATGTAAAAAATCAATATGGGAATGACACGTGTAATTTTACAATGTTTTTATTAGATTGTATGATATCTTGTTGTGATATACTACTCAAATATTAACGAACTATTAATATTAACTTCGATAGAAATTTCTTTATATGGAAAATTAATATGGGAATGGAACGTGTAATTTTACAATCTTTTTAGTAGATTGTATGATGTATGATATGAAAAAAAACAAATATAATTTAAAAAAATTTAATTTGAAATTTATGTAACTTTTAACTTCAAAAATTTAATATTTCAAGAAAATTTATAAGAACACATTTTGTTGTGATATACTACTTAAATATTAAGGAACTATCGATATTAACTTCGATAAAAATTTCTTTATATGAAAAATCAATATGGGAATGACACGTATAATTTTACAATCTTTTTATTAGATTGTATGATTCGACAATGTTTTGTTTGTAAAATGAACAAGCTAAAAAATTTTCATTACACCAAATTGACCTGTACAAGTAAAATATCGCAATAATAATCTTATCTCAGTGCCACTAAAAAATGGGAGATAAATGTCATTCGCCCCGTATCGTACCATGTTACAAGTTACAACGAGATCAAAGTTTGACACTGTGAAATACTTAATGTGTTCTAAAATACTCGCTACATTATGGTTATTGACATTATTCATCGTTCAAGAATATTTTATATATTACGACTTATATGTAATAGAAAATATAGACAAGTGAGATCATGTTTTAAACGTCTAGTCGCATACTTGTATAAATTACCTTTTTTATAATTTTTAGATGTGCATATTTTAATCTATCTATATATAACTATTACTAAAACAAAACACGGCTTACATCATCATCTTTTAAAATTGCTTACGTGTCGCATCCTTATTAACAATTTTCCCTCTAAACTTAAATGATAATGTCATCCTTATTATAATTTTTGACTTTCTATCTCTTATTTTGAGCATATTATTATCTTGTTAATTATTTTTTTTTACTTTTTGGATCACGTCACAATTAATGTATTAGAAAACTAAATTTTTACTTCATTTATTTTAATTATTTATAAAATATTTTTAATTTCATTTATTAAATGAATATTATTTAGTGTATTGGATATTTTAAAATGGTTAAAACATAATGTACTATCATTAGGATTTGTTTTTGTTATTTATACTCTTGGTTGCTTAAATGCAATGATTAATTCTAATATGATTTAGGTTGTGACTATTTTTATTTAAGTCACTTATATTTTTTATGATAAAAAATTATCTTTGTCGTTTAAACTAATAAAATAATTTTACATAATTCTATGTACTTATATTTGATTTAAGTGTGTTATTGATAGTAATAATATTTAATGCTTTTATAAATTAATGTAATAGGTATTTTTGTTAGAAAAATTAATATGTTTTTTTTATTTAAAAAATTCATAATTTCGTATTGTACTTAAGGTGAGAACCATTTGCTCTTTTATTCAAAATAAAAAAGTAAATGTATAAATATAATTATATTGCGCACAATGCAAAATATAATATAATGTACGTAATGTAAACAACTGTTCACAGGGAAATAAAATATAAATATAATACAAAAATATGTCAAAAATTTGATAAAGCCAACATAACAAAATGGAAAAAGTACATGGTAACAAAAAAAGAAAAATTATTATAAAAAAAACATGGGTAGTGTTGCTCATTGTTACAATGTACATCCGTCATTACATCACAAAACAACATCACCACAACCACAACATAATGAAAGCGAACTGAAAACGGTGTTATATTAGAGATAAAACATTGTATTTCAATCCTAAATATCACCAAGATCGAAAGTGCGAAGTCTTGTGATAAACAAATTACGCAATCAAATGAAACCGATGTTTGTAGGAATTAATAATGCAATAAACGACACAAAATATTTAATGAGATTCACCCAACTTGGGCTACGTCCTTCGGTGTAGTCTCTTATATTATCAAAGAAGGAGTTCAAAGAACTCTCAAGTATAGAGAATTACAATTAGAGAAGAGATAGGCTAGTGTTTAGGCTTGGGTTATTTTTGTGGATTTTTTTATGAGCATATGAGCTCCCTATTTATAGGGGTGATTACATTAATGAGTATTACATGCTTAATACAAGGAATTAACTCCAAAATAAATAGCTCCAAAGAACACCAAGAGTCGAAAATCGAATCCAATGCTTGATCAAGGCAATGCTTCATTTCTTGGATGCCTCGTACAAGAATCTTCTCTTGGCTCTTCAATTCCTCATTTAAGTGTCATTCATCATGCCTCTTAACTCTTTTGTTTAAGTGTCCTCTAAATGCCACCATAACTTAAGCATTTAACCACACTTAAACACCACATTAAACCATACTCTTTAATCATCCATATTTAATCCTACTTAGGATTCCACACACACTAATGCACATGATTTATTTTGGTGCGTTCAAGTCCACAATTACTTCAACAAGAACAAACATTCGTACTCTAATACTTTAAGGCTCATATAACAAACACAATTAGGCATCAAAACAACTTATGAAATTATCCAATTAATCATCACACCACCACCAACATAGAACATAAGTGCACACACCATTAAAATTTCATCCCTAAATTAAACCATAATCACTTCATTGTTCAAAAATAACATCTTTAATTATCACCCACAATAAGATTGAATAACATTGATACACAATCAACACACAACCCATAATTTCTCATCACATTTCAAACCCTAAATCATAAATATGTTCAATTCATCAATCAAACTCTAACCCACAAAAACATTCAATGAAAATAACACAAAAATTGATCACACTCATAAACTTTATAAAACTTTTAATTGAAAACAAGAAGAATCAAATGGAAGAAGAGGAGGTGTCTTACAATGGTAAAACAAGCAAAAGGTGAAGGGATAAGTGAAGGTTGTGGTGGTGGTGGCACAGGACCAAACCGGTAGGAGAAAGGACCCCAAATTCAGCCACCATGGCTGGCGGCACACCCAGAAACGCAGCATACTTGCTTCTTCTGTCGTGGATGTGTGTGGGGGGAAAAGGAGCAGTTGCGTCACCGATAGGAGAGAGGGAAGACTGGTGGTGTTGTGGGAGGCCGGCTGCTGGTCGGGTTTTCGTGGCTCAGTAGTGAGGGGGAGGGGAGAGAAGAAAGAAGAAGGAATAATGAATGGAGAGTCGTGAGTTTGAGGGTAAGGGTATCCCACATAAAACCCTAATCCATCTCTTTTTATTTATTTATTTACTTATTTATTTACTTACTTAAATTCATCTTCTCGCGAGGCCCAACTAAGAAACTCACCTTCGTGTGCTAATACGTTTTAATCAAATAATAATTTTGATTCGAACCTCTTTATTTTAGAAATCGTAACTGTATCTTTAATATATATATATATATATATATATATATATATATATATATATATATATATATATATATATATATATATATATATATATATATTAAGACTAACTCAATTTAATTTAATATATTTATAAAATCTCCAAAAATGATTATAATAATAATAATAATTAATGACGTCATTAAAATGACGGGGTGTTACAGTAAATAAGTGATAGGTTTTTGAGTGACTATAAAAAATGTTAATTGCCCAATTGGTAAGTATATGGTATGCTATATTGTTTTGTATAAAATATTGGATTTTCTTTCAATGATGATGAAATTCCATGACCATATGAATAAACTCAGTTTGAAAAGAGTGTTGAGAAATATCAATAGAAAACAAAAAATGAATGTCATAAAACTATCGTTTCAAGGGGTAACAAGTTAAACTAATGAGATCATAACATAATCGATAGGTTGGAGCCAAAAATTGCTGACTTCGCTGCCCTATATGGGACCTTTTCTTTGTGTGCTAGATAAACTATTTGCATTTTCTTGCTTAGATAAAATCACTTCTCGTCAACGTGAATAAAATCGTACATGTCTTGAGTGTCTTTGAATGGTGTCTTCTTGGATAAGGTTCAAAATCCACTCCACCTTTCTTATTTTGTTGGCATCGGTTATAGCGGGGTGTAAGGGATTTGAGTGTGCCTTTATCTTGCCTCTATTTATTAACCTCCAAACTGTTGACGGTGCCAAGTCTAAACATATTGCCACATCTCTAATGCACATACGATTGCCCATTGGATTAGACTCAAGTATGTTTGGTGGTACCACCACTCTTTTTCTTCCGTAGTTTTTGTACTTTGATTCTTCAACGTATGGCGTGTTTGCTTCTTTGGTTTGAATTGCTCGTTCCATAAATTTCTTATGGTTCTATGATGATAACCATATTTTTGAGCAATCCGTTTGAATGTACCATGAGGAAGTAAGTCACTAACTTTAAGTGACAACATTTGTTGAAAAATAAGATGCCTTAACTCATTGTTGAGCCTTGACTTATGATGATCTTGTTGTGGTGGTTCTTCTTCTTCTTTTGAACTGGACTCTGGATCATATGCATTTGATCCAAATTACCAAGTCCCCTATTGCTCATCGTCACTTCCTAAAACCATTGAAGGGCAATGATGCACTTAATTTTTTTTTTTTTGAAACTGTTAAAGTTACTGTTTTTGAAAATGATTCAAGAGTTCGTGGACTGTTAAGTATGGTTGTATTGATATGTTTGGTGTACTGTGAAACAACATTTATAGGCTGATCTGAAATTTGTAAGGTCATTTTTTCAAATTATATTTGTATGATTAGTCTTAATTAAGTTCTTAATCCATGTATTGTAAGTTGCCCAATGCAAGGACTTTAGAGTGTTCATGTATGGTTGTACTGATTTTGTAGGATGGATAGATTTCCCTCCTATCTTTAGAATTAACCTCTAAACTTTTCCAATTTGGAATGTTCAGTTTTAGTGGTTACTTTTCCCTCCATGTACAGTTCTCTCTCCTAATTTAATAAAATCATTTTATTTATAGCTTTACTTTTGTTTAAATTTATTTTCTCTCTCATACTTTGAATACAATCATTAATTCACACAACTATCTAATTAAAATAATTTCCACTTCAACCAAAGCTTCTATTTTTCATTAATTTGTGTGAAAAGCTCATATTGGAAGAACATAAAAAGTCAGATGGGGCATTATCCATGGTAAATTAAAAGTCGGTATCATTTAAATTAGCAAAATATTGTAATATTTATGGTAATTTTTCCTTATCTTCTATACTATATACTAAAGCCATTATTCAGAAGGACACGTCTCGTCTTCATATTAATTTATTTCCCTCAAAAATACATTCAATTTTATATAGTTTATATGTAATTAAAATTTTTTATTTATGGCAATAAAAAATTGGGTAAGTAAAATTTGACCCATTAAATGTTAATCACGAATATAGTATATATGTAATTAAAATGCTTTATCTATTGCAACAAAAAAATTAGGTAAGTAAAATTTGACCCATTAAATGTTAATCACGAATATTAAAGTTTGCTAAAATAATTCATGTAAAAGAATATCAATCTATCCTAATATCTTATTTTTAGGTCTCAATAAGTATCTTAATTACTTTTAAAGAATGAGAATCAAAGGAATATATCTTACTTTTAGGTCTCAATTTTAAACTTTCAATATTTGAATTATTTATTTTCCTATTCATTAAAACAATATTCAACCATTAATTTAAGTTTAAATAAAAAAATTGACATTAATTAAATAGTTATTAGATTCTTTAATTTGACACTAAATTATATTGTGTTATAAGTTTTGAATTATTGTTGTGTCAAACAAGGATCTAATTAATCAGGCTATAGTAGTCAACTAGATGATCACCCGTGCTAAAGCACGAGACATTTAGAAATTATTATGCATAAATAATATAATCGTTACAAACAGATTAAATAAAAGTTAAGAAAGAGAACTATAAATAATAATTTTTAAAAATCATAACAAAAAAAATTGAATACACCCTCCGTCTCATTTAATTTGCAGCATTTTCTATTTTGGTTCGCCTCACTTAATTTGCATCATTTCTATTTTTGGACTATGACCCATCACTTCCTTTCAATCTCATCAATCCATTTTAACTCTCTTTTAATTTTAACCACACAATTTATCCTCTCTTTTCATTTATTACCATTATCTACATTTTTCTTAAAAATAATAACTTTCTCTTCGATTCAAATTATATGGGACGGAAGGAGGAATAAATAACAATATTTACACATTGTTAGGACATAATTGTTGATTACTCGTGCTAAGCACAAGCTATTAAATAATCACTATATATTAAATGTATGTATATAATATTAGTTGATTACCCGTGTTAAACACGATATACTAAAAGTTATTTTATCAAAAATTGAATAGACTATAAATACTCAATTTGAATTGCTGATATATTTTAATGAATTATTTGTAAATGTAAAGAAGAATTCTAACGTAGAAAAATTATCAAATTACAATTTTATCTCATTTGCCTTTTTCTTTTTTAGAAGACTTTTCTTCTGAACGCGACATTTATTTCTATGTGTTGATAAATAAGAATAGTGTATGAAAGTTATAATCTTGGAAATGACGACATTTTATACACCTTCACTTTGCTGCCCATTTCATTTGATTAACTTTAAGCCTTTGAGCTACCCATTTCATTTTTAATCGGAAAAATTGAGATTAATAATCAAACCTTTTATCCATCCGCTGTGAATAATCTCATCTTTAGATTATTTTTTAATAATCTAACCTTTGTCTTTAGTTTGCTAGCAACATTTTTTATTTTTTAATAATCTAAACTTTGCCTTTAATTTGCTATCAACATACCCTATTAGTATGCTGACAGCAAACAAAGGAAATGTTGGATTATTAAAAAATAGGAGTAATTCATAGGTAAGATTATTCACAACTGATAAGTGAAAGATTGCATTATTAATATCAAAATTTCCTTTTTAATAAGACAAATTTTATTTATTTTGTTTGACCTCTTTTTGTCTTTACTTCGCAATAGAAGACAAATATTTTTGCAATTAGCCACTGATCCGATCACGTTATTTATCAACACATATAAAGGGAAGAAAATTTGTTTTCAATCTTACTAAAATCACATATATTATTTCAATTGGTAAAAAGATATAAATCTCGTTAATCTTAAATAGGCAAAATAAATAGTCATATAGAATTGTAATAGCATGCATTAATGTATAGTAATCTTGTCTTGAAAGCTACAATAAAGTTATAAGAAAGTGTACGTGAGAAGCTAATTTGAGCGGAAATTTTTTTTACCAGAGACTGACACGTGTCATTAGGTGGTCTTTGTTTTAGTATATAGAATTAGATAATCCCCGTACGATGCACGGTTTTTTTCATGTTATTGTTTTTTATAATATTTAAAAAATGAAAAAAATGAATTCTAAATTATTGATTATTCATTTTCAATGAATTAATAATTGCATATAATAATTAATATTTGGTTCAATTTTAATTTTACAAATACTATTCTATAAGTTTTGTACAATGTTAAATAATAAATAATGTTATTTTGATAATATTTTAATATTTACTAAGTAAGAATAACAAAATATGTTTAAAATAAATTTAATATTTAAAATTTTATTGAAAGTTAGATTACATTAACCAATTTCATTAATGCATTTACATATATTGATTATATAAACCAATTTCCAATGTATTAATTATTATGATAATATATCATTAGGATTAAACAACATATTATGATGACATCATCATCCTTCATTGGAGGGAAAATTTTAATCCACAAATTGACACTTCATTAGTTTGGAAGGTATGATAATGTAAGCGTGTTTTATTTTAGTTATATTTATAGATGATTGCATCACTAAATTCAATTAATAGAATAAATTTCATATTTAGCAAAATAACATACAAGAATATCATTCAACTAAATAATTTAAAGGAATTTATAAAAAATAATATAAGACATAAAATGAAAAATATCAGCTAATAAAGTAAGAAAATTATAGAACAATATCAAAGCATGATTTGCATATTTTGAAAAATATCAGCAAAATAAGGTAAGGAAAACTATCATGTTAATTTAGGATAATAAAGTGTCAAGTAATCAATTCTAACCTATTAAATATATTCATTTGAAAAGTTTTGAAGAGTTTGTCATTTTTCAACTCATTTACTCCGTTCCTTTATGTTTTTCCACCTTACTATAACGGGTAGTTTCAAAAGTTCTTCTACATTAGAATACTTTTAATTTTTGGAAAGTTTTCATCTCATTTTACCCCTTAAAACCCCACTTTTCTTACTTCACACTACTATTTAATTATTTTCTCTCTCATACTTTCAATACAATCATTACTTCACATTACTATTTAATTATTTTTTCTCTCATAATTTCAATATAATCATTACTTTCCACTACTATATAATTAAAATAATACCCACTATTCTTTCTTAATATTTGTGAAAAACCCAAAGTGGAAGATCAAAAAGGAACGGAGGGAGTATTATATTGTATGATACGTGATTTAAATAAAAAAATTATATGTTTTTATATAAAAAATAAATGTTAAAAAAATCAGCTAATAAGTATAGAACAATATCAAAGCATGATTTCCATATTTTGAAAAATATCAACAAATAAGGTAAAGAAAACTATCATGTTAATTTTAGATAATTAAGTGTCAAGTAATCAATTCTAACCTATTAAACACATTCATTTGGAAAATTTTAAGAGTTTGTCATTTGTTATTTTTCAACTCATTTATTATATTGTATGATACGTGATTCAAATAAAAAAATTATATGTTTTTATATATAAAAAAAAGAAATGTTAAATGTTGTCATGCTATATATAATGTCATACTCCCTCCGTTCTTTTAAGTTTGTCTACATTACTATAACGGGCAGTTTCAAAAGTTTGTCTTATTTAGAATACTTTCCTATTTTGGAAACTTTTTATCTTCCATATACTCTCTTTATCCCTCATTTAACCCTCACTTCTCTCTCATAATACCAATACAATCATTAATTCACACCACTATTCTAATAAAATAATACCCACTATCTACAAAGATTCCACCTTTCTTAATTTGTGTGAAATCTTCAAATACAATCATTAATTTACACCACTATTCTAATAAAATAATACCCACTATCTATAAAGATTTCACATTTCTTAATTTGTGTGAAATCTTCAAATAGTACAATAAAAAAAGAATGGAGGGAGTACTTATTAAATAATTAGATCTTCAAAAGATGTAAGCATTCTCAATCGTCATACATAAGCTTCATTTAATTACTCAATTAACACAATTTTCCTACACTACTACATCTATTGAAAGTATCATTTATGAAATCTTTTCCCTAAAGTCATCAAAAATACACAAAAGCACTCATGACTTTAAATAATTAAGATATTTATATATTATATTTTATATACAAAAATACACATAGAAGTATATATTCAAAAGATTAAATTGTAATTACTATAATACTTGATATTACGTGCATAAGAAAATGTGAATTGATACGTTTAATTTCTCTTACACGTCAAGTATTATTTTCTCTATATTTATTATAGTGAACAAATAACAAAATAATATCATGATAATTTAAACTAAATTTGTTTATGTTTAGGAAATTATTTAATTTTTTTAAATTTTTCGTGCTTGGCATGGGATTCAAGCTAGTTTTTATTCTATTATTATTCACTCTTATATTTAATATTGAAATCGATGGCATTAAATATTTTTTATCTACTATTTTGTAAATTGTTGTTTAGTTAGTGTAAAAAAATATTAATGTGAGCGATAGAAATGTAAAAGTATCAATTTACTTTTACATTTCTCTGCTCAAATTAGTTTTTTTTCACTAATTAAGCAACAATTTACAAAATAGTAGAATAAAAATATTTAATGCAATTAGTTTCATTATGATGGCTATCCCCACCTTACATTTAACTCAAGCTAACTTCTTTCTTTTCTTTCTTTTTTTTTTTTTTTTTTTTTTTTATCTTCAGAAAAAAAAAAGGCTAACTTCTTTTTTATTGATTTTTCAAAAAAGTTATTAATTAGAGATTAATTGTTTTCGTTGGCTTTTAAGCTTGTTGTTGAATAAATTTACTGTTTAGGAAAACGTTGGGTAAAACTAGATATTGACTATTGACGATTTATCAAAATAAAAGTGGGCAACTTAGTTGACTTTATAATTTAATTTCCACAAAAAGTTTTTTTCTAAGAAATTATTTACTTCATAAAATTAGTAAGAACCACATTTTCATTATAGGTTAACAACTTGGTAATTACAATGGACATATAATATAATATAATAATTTCTAATTATCAAAAAATATGATATGATTAAAGTGTCACAACTTATAGGACATAACTTTCTATAAATTTAATGTACAAAATTTATTTTCATCAACCATATATATAATTTTATTTGATTTAATATAATTCACAGGTTTCTCTAAAAAAAGTGCAACAAAACAATTTCTTACTAAAATTAAATTTCTCATACAAAAAAATTGAAAGAAAAAAACCATTAAAAAACAAGAGAAAAAAAAGCCAGGTCATCAATCTTGTGATATTGGTCTGAAAGCAATTATAACGGTCCGATCTGAAATTTCAGATCTAAATTAGAAAAGGCAACATCTAATTTATATACACATGAATCTCCATACATATCAGTTCACTATCCATAAATATTTTTTCCTTTTTTCCAATTTCCAATAACACAACTTCTCTTCAATTATCTTTTTTTTTTACTTTTTCTTTAATTACCCTTCTGCCATTTCCGTTCCCATTTCCTAACCCGTAAATCAAAATCTAAATCAAAACCCCCAATTTTATCTCCATTTCTTCAAAATAAAACCTAAAAATAAACATTATCGATTTGGAATTTCGATAGAAAATTCAGTAAAATTCTAATTTTCGGAGGATTTTCCGAAAATCTCTCATTATCTTACCTCCATGGAACCACACCATCATGTTCAGAGTTTTCTTGCTCAGTTTCCGACACCTACTGATGTTCACTCTTCCCCTGTCGCCAACGCCACCCCGACTCAGCCTCAACCAACTGCTACTCACCCATCTTATGCCGAGGTTTTATTTTTTATTTTCTTTTTCTGAAAAAAACCAGATCCAAATTTATTTATATATTTTTACTTTTAATTTCTGGGTTTTAATTTAATTCTAACTTTTTTGTTGGATTTTAGATGATATCGGAAGCTATAAACTGGGATAGTTCGCAGGGGAAAGCTGGGGGATCGAGCAAGAGAGCAATTGCCAAGTATATAGACAGAGTTTATACTAATCTACCACCAACTCACTCCGCTTTGTTGACTCATCACTTGAAAAGGCTGAAGAATTTGGGTCAACTTGTTATGATTAAAAATTCTTATCAGCTACCTGTTAGAGCTGCTTCTCCTGTTAATACTACTGCATCTGCATCTGCATCTGCTTCTGATCCTCCTAGATCTGCTGCTCCTCCACCTCTTGATACTCAGGCTCCTACCGCTACCCCTAAAAAAAGGGCTGGTCGTCCTCCTAAGACCAAAACAGAACCCCAGATTGTGTCTGGTTTTTCACCTACTCAGCCACCTTCTTCAGCCCAACAGGGTGGTTCTGTTGGGGTTGCTACTAATGGGCCTTCTTCTGGTAAGAGGCCTCGTGGTAGACCACCTAAACAACAAGAGCAACAAGTTTCTGAAGTGCCTTTTGTTCAGCCAATTTCACAAACCCAAGAAGCCCAAACCCCAACTAAGACTAATTATGTTCCAGCTGCTCATATGGGTTTTACCGATAGTCAGTCTGTTAAGAGACGTCCAGGACGTCCTTCAAAGAAACAAAATGTTACTCAGCAAGCTCAACCTGTTTCTCAGGTCCGATTGGAACCCGATAATAAAGAGTGGGCAGTTGTTCCTGCCAACGGAGTGGTGAAGAAGCGTCCGGGAAGACCACCACGGGCAAATGTGAATGTTGCTGCTGTTACTCCTGATGGGCAAGTTGCTAGTGGGCTGAAGCGTAGAGGTAGACCCAAGAGGAGTGCATTGGGCCCAGCAGCTGTAAGGCCTGTTGGCAAAAAGCGACGTGGACGACCACCAAAGATACCTGGAGGTGGAAGTTACTTTGCGAGTGGTAAGCGACGTGGTAGGCCGCCTAAGGGGAGTTTTAACATACAACCCAAGTTTATGAGGAGGTATACTGGCAAGCCCCTTGGCCGGCCAAGGAAGGTAAAGCTTCTTTTTCCCTCCTAAATTTTCGAATTTGTTTGAGTTTGAATTTGAATTTTGCCACTTTTTATTTACTATATTTGTACAATTATACTTGTGTTTTTGGCTTAAATGGTCTATGTGTTCAATAGATAATCTATTTGGAGGGGTCGAAGCGGCATTTAGTTAGTTTAATCTAAAGAATAGTGGAGCTAATTAATTGAGTAAAAGGAAGTTTAGTAATGAAATCTTGTAGTTGTTTGGAGTATGTTTATGTCATTTATGGACTATGTTTTGGGATATTGATGGTGGTTTTCTTGCTGGGTATATTTTGCTTCATTTAAAAAAAATTAAAGTTGAGCACTGTTTATTAAAGACATGCATAATGGGTATTTAAAAGCTTTATTTTACAGCATGCAATTAACTTTTCAACTAAAAAAAACTGCAAGCCTTGATCACAAACAAGTGTTAAATTTTATATTTTAAGAAAACTTTATATTAATAATCCAACCTTTCATCTATTCGTTGTGAATAATACCACCTTTGGGTTTTTTTAATAATTTTTAATAATTTAACCTTTGCTCTTAGTTTGTTGTCAGCATACTAATAGGGTATGTTGATAGCAAACTACAGGCAAAAGTTGAATTATTATAAAATAAAAGATTATATTGCTACCAAACTAAGGACAAAGGTTGAATTACTAAAAAGAAGTCTAAATGTGAGATTATTCGCAACAGATGAGTAAAATGTTGGATTAAAAAATCAATTTTTCTGGCGTTTTAAACACCATTTACTTAGTATTATGTGGATTTTCTAACAATGCTAAAGCCTTAGTCGCAGCAAAATGATGTTTCCAAACAATTGATAAATCATGTTTTATACATTATTAGCTCATATATTTATCTTGAATATCTAAAATTATGTGAACATATAAACATCTAAACTGCTTATTATGTTTAAGATCAACTCATTTGTTTAAGATAAACTCCTTTTTACTATTCTAATTGGTACATTTTTCGTTTTTTGCACTTGACCAAATCAATGTAACAATTTTCTCTTATTTGTCTCTAATCTCCTTTTATATCTTCGTTTCAAATCATGTATGTTCATCTTTTATAACATATGCTTTTTCTTACAACTAGTTTTTTATAAGCTCGACATTTATATAGCTAGTTTTTTTATAAGCTTGACATTTATACAGTAGTTTAGTTTTTAGTCTAGTGACACTTAAAGAAAAAAATTTCTTTTCAACTTTAGTGGTATCCTCAGTTGCATAGTATTTGGGTTACCACTCCATTTGACTTAATGACAAAATCTATTTTATACATTTTGATCAATATCTCCATTATTTTGAACACTTCATACAAGGTACTTGAAATACGCTCTTAGAAAAAGTTCTTTTGTATTTGACTTTACAACATCTTTTTTAGTATTATCCATAATGACATTTCATACATCCTTGTCTTTTCTTTAGTTTAGTTTAACTCTTTTGATCCTTCACATCTCTTGTTTAGCATTGACCCACATCTCGTTTTATCTATCAACTCGATGTCATCAGCAAGAACATGCACCATAGAACTTGTTCATGGATAGATCTTGTTATCTCATCTAAGATCATTGGAGACAACAGGGCTCATATTTTGATATAATTAGTTGTTATTGCAAAATCTTTGATTTCTCCTTCACAGGTCCTATTATACTTTAAAATCTATCTATAGTATTAAAAAATCTTTGTGGCTTTTCCATATCTAATATTGGTTTGTACTTATTCATATTTAGACTTTATTGATATATTGAAGTGATAGTGACGTGAATCACCATTACATTTCTTGTTTTTCCATAATTCAAAAAATACTCGTTTTTTTGTCTTATTTCTTCTTCATATCATTATTAATCATGTACAAATTCTTTTTCTCTACACTAGCTCCATTTTTTGCATATTAAATCACTGTTGTCATGTATAGTACCAAATTAGTTATCCAAAATGCTTGTGTATCTCTCTAGGCGAGCGCTAATACGTTCTCCCATAACTTCACCATGTAACTCATAAGCACAATTCATTGACAATTAAGGGCTTTGTTCACCCCCTTTTTTTTACATTGGTACCATAGTGTTTATCTTCTAGTGTTTTGGCATATTGATTTACTCTATTAATTAAAGAAAAGTAAACCAATTTAATCTCTTTTGTTCTACACAATTCCAAGTGTCAAACAAGAATTGTTCGGGAGTGGGGACCCATTACTTTCTTGCTTCATTTTCTTCAAGCCTTTTCCGTCACCAATTTGTTTCATCGTCTTATAGATTTTTATTTTTTATTTTTGAACAATTTTATTAAGGTGTCTCATGTCCCTTCCTCTTGACATTTGAAATAGTCCTTTGATCCATCAACGGTTCCCTCGTTTTGTTTATCTTTGACACATTACATTACACCCTACGATTCTTATATATTGTCTCTTCATAAGTCCATCTTGTAAAGATCTTTCTCCCTTCTCTCAATGCCAAGTTAGCTTGTACACCCTTTGTATGCATTCCCTTTGTATGCATTTATCATTGCTGCATGTACACCTTGTTTTAACTTAATTACGACTTGTATTTTGCAATGTTTTCACCCCATCATTATCCTAAAACTAAATAACATTCTTCCCAATTCTTTATCACAACCTTCATTTCCTTATTTACTGTTGTGTCTTGTTTCGGTACAATACCACCCCCAGATTCATCAACGACTTGATATAACACAAATTATAACATTCTCTTCTTTAGTCGCATGATCATACTTTTTTATTCTTCGTCCAAATGGAATTCACATTCGCGTTGCTTGTCTAATATGATCAACAAATTTTAACATTTCCTTCTTTTAGGTCCTACCTTGTGATTCTTTCTTGCTTTGGATTTTATTCTTACGCGAGCGAGATTGCATATCAACATTGAGTTTCTGTTAGGTGACAACATATTTATGTAGTGTGACCTTGTACTTTTGGCAATCTTTCTTATCATTTCTCGTTCTCCTAGATAACTAGTAATTGATTTGGGTTGCATACAAGGTTGTTAAAATCGGAATTTTACTTTGAATCGGAAGCACCTGTTAAAATTGAATCGTAAAATCGACTGATTCTACCAATATTGCTAATTTAAGTAGTTTTTGAAGTTTGTATTTATTTCAAGACATTTTAAATGTAAAAGAAACACATAAAATTATCTATTATCAATATATTGTGCAATAAAACAAAGTCAAGGTAGTTACTTCATGAGTTCACGTCTTCACTGTTACATGATAAGTAATATAAATTACACCATCTACTAATATAGTCAAGTACAAGTTGACAAACTTGAGTAATTAACAAAATACTCATGAGCAAAATTAATCATAAATAAATAAGTAAATACTCATTAACTACATAATACTACTATTTAATCTAACATGAGTAATCAATAAAAATGAATGAATTATACTATTAAAATTAATCAATTATACTATTTAATTCAATAAAACAATTCACACATCCCACACAAACTCAATAATAATAAAAAAATGAGAGAGAAGAAGGAGGTCTGGAGGTAAGGCGTAGGCTGCGGGCTGCTGTATGAAGATTTCGGTACATTGAGATTTAGGGTTTTTTTAAAAGTAAAAATTGTCATGTGGCTAATTTTAGGCATTTTCATGAAATCGTTAAAATCGACCGATTTTACCGATTTCACCCGATTTTACCCGATTTAACCGATTTTATGGGCGATTTTACTTGATTTCGATTTCACTTCCGATCCAACTCGTAAGGCCCAGGTAGAATCGTAAAATCGTGCGATTTTACGATCCGGATCGCGATTTTAATAACAATGGTTGCATACACTAGACTTCCATAAGTTAACAAATGGTTTTCACGATTTCAATACCACGTGGTAAATACTAACAAGTTATATATTTGTGGATTCCATAATCCAAAAGTTAGTAGGCATAGTCTACTTTTGATCAATGTGTATTTTTGATAATGAGTGGTGTATTTGATGACCTCAAAGCTTGGGTGGTCTTATGAAAACTAGTTGATTTTTTGTTCTAGAGAGTAAGTTGAGGTGTGTATAGTACTACTTTGTCCCAATGGATAAGCCTCATTTGGCTTGGGGATGTTTTTGAGGGAAGTATCGAGACTTGATATTTTTTTCCCTTTTGTGTATTAAATTTATTGTTAAATGAAGGAGATTGAATTGTGTGGATGGTGTTTAAAAGATAGTTTGAAAATGTGGATGAGATTAAAAGAAGTTGATGGAGTCAATTTGCATATAAAGAAATTAGACAAAATGAGGGAAACAACCCAAAGTAGAAAGTGAGGCAATTTAAAAGGGTCAGAGGGAACACCTTCTATTGGTTTGCAAGTATTTTGATTAGTATATAATATCTTATATGATAAACCTATGGCTCAAGAGACCTTTCATATATGAAATTCAACGGTACATAGAGCATGCATATTTGTTGTCATTGTGGGATGATCATGCTGCTTGTACTCGTATATTTTTTGCTCCCTTGCAGAGAAACTAGTCTTGTTCCTCAGCCTAAAAAACAAAATAGTTGCTTGATTTTGTTTTTTGCTGCCCTTTTATCTAATTTCTCATGATTTTGTTGTCATTTCCTTTGCAACTTTCTAGTAAATCCTATGATTTCATCATTTTAATCATGGACAACTGTTCCTCACCGCTGTACTTTTTCTTTCTCACCTAATTTTATGCTCTTCCCTCTCCTCGTTGGCCGTCGTACTACCTTTGATGTCAGTTTATTTGGTCTTTTGCCTATATACTTTTCAATTCATTGAACTTTCTTAGTTTGTCTCTAATATTATTTTGGTCCAATTGGTAAATTTCGTTGAAGGCAAATGTTCTAAATCTCAATCACTCCTAATGATAACTTTTCCTTCGTTTTTGCATTCATCAAATGGTTTTAACAGCTTTGCTGCTTATGTTAAGATGTTCTCTGTAAAAGACATATTTCTGATAAAGTTTGCGTATAACTTTGGACTAATAAAAGTGTTATTCTGATTTCGGAGTCGTTAATTGTTCAAAATATGACTTGTATGACCTAGAAATTCCAAAGTTGTGGATTGTGATGTTTTAAGGGTGGAATATGATGCTTCTATTGGTCTTAAATTAGTATTACTCTCATTCAGTCATGATCTTATTCCATGCAATTGTCTTCATAATGCATGTATATCACATGGGAGCAAAGACATTTCAAAAGTTATGATTCGTCTTTAGAGTTTCACGCTCTTTATATTACCTTGCTTGCTCACAAGTTCTGTGCTATAGAATGCTGCAGGGAAGCAAACATCTGAGCAACGATTTGCTGATGAAGAGCTGATAAATAAGGTCAAAGACATGGTACGTCCCTTTCCTGAAGTAATTTTTGATCGAGTTGTGCTAAACATATGTAACATTTGAGTGATGTGCTATTTAAAAATTGGCGAGGCAAAACATGTAGAAGTTATTACCTTGTTCATCCAACTATTCTGTGTTATTTTCTGGTTCTCCTACTGAAGCAATCTTATGTTTTAAAATGGGTTGCAGCAAGCAAAGATGAGGGACGCTATTGGCGTACTTAAGCCATATTTGGCCATTAATAATGTGGATGCATTGACAGCATTGCAAGTACTGGAAGATCTGTCAACAATGAATATAACAGTACCGTCATATCTCCCTCCAACTGAAGAACCACCAGAGCAAGCAATGCCCGTGAATGCAGAAATTCAGCATGACACCGTCACATCTGAGACTATCCCAGCTCCACCGACAGTACAGGTAGCTATGCCAGCACCACCACCGCCAGCTGTGCCATTTAGCATAGGTGGGTCCACTATAGCTGAACCTGCACCGTATTATGTGGCTAGTTCTACCGTTGATCCTCAACAGCCATTGAGTTGGATGCCAGCAAGCGAGACGACACAGTTGTGAGAAATTAGTGTTTAAGGTGTTGATTATGTTAATTAGGCGTAGTTGGGTCTTTTAGATAAGATGTAATTTGTGGAGGACACAAATATGTGCTGCTAATGTTATTTGTAATCAAGATTATAATGTGTAATTGCATTTTTCATTTTGTATTGAATTCAGGTACATTTCTGTATTTCTTATTTAACTTGTGCTTTTTTATGCGACGCAGATTTTTAAAAACTTGAACAATTTGTAACCTTGTTTTCTTAATTTGGAGCTCATGGGTTTCTAGTTTCTACCTGCTGGCTGCTGCACCCTCTTTGAATTGCTAATACTCTTTTTTGTCTTTTTGAATTTATATCATAAGATTAAAATGAGTATTTTACTTGTCCTTTTAAATTTACATTGAGTATTAAACAACATGATTAAATTTATCACATACTTCAAGGTGGTTAACACGTTTGTGATGCAACTACCTAGATAGATGCTTAATTTTATTCTAAATTCGTTTTAATTTGTACTACTCTTTTTGTATCATTTTAAATGTTTCTTTGCCTTATGCATGTTTGTCAATGCACCAATTCAATATTTAATAGCGATAATTGTGTACAATTAAAATTTATAAAAACTACTCCTTTCAATTTAATGATTTAGGGACATGATCAATAAGTTGACCCAATAAAAAAATATTACTAAATCAACGAATAGAAGGGGAATTAATAAACCTTATGTTAGTCTATCCCGTATTCATATAGTGTATGCTAAATAATTTATATATAAAAGGAAACATCGGTGGAGTTGTTGGTGCTTCTACTTCCTTCGTTCTGTTTTACTCGCTACAAATGCATGGACACAAATATTAAGGAAGTACTGTGCAATTATTAGGAGCATGTGGGAGTTTCTTTTTAGGATTTTTTTAATATTATTTGACGAAAAATGAAAAAGGAAAATAAGTTTTTTTAGATGATTGGGAATATTATAAAGATTAAATATGATAGGTATAATAGTTAATGACTATAGAGTAGGATAAATATAGGAGTAGGTGGAACTTTAAATGATTAATGTTTTACTAAAAATGGAAATGTAGCAAGTAATATGAAATTTCCTAAAATAAAAAATGTAGCAAGTATTATGGAACGGAGGAGGAAGTATTAGATAATATGGTTTGTACATTTGGCTTCTTTCACTGAAAATGAGATTCACAGTACGTTTATAATCTGTATCTGATTCTAGAATCATATATAAATCCAAATTTACTTTCCAGTTCATACTACCACATCTTTTACTTGTCTTCGTACTTTGTAATTCTAATCTAGAAAAAAACTAAAACATAGGTACATGATTAAAGACTAAATTATACTTCATCTATTTTATAATATTTGCTACATTTATCTTTTTTACGCAATTCAATGTACTATTTTGTTTATTTATATATCGAATTATACACATTTAAAAATTATAACAAGTTTATATTATGAAAGTATGCGATTAGACATTCAAATAAGATCCCACTTGACTTATTACTTACATATTAGCCGCAATATATAAAATAAACTTAAACGATGAATAGTACTCAAAAACAAAATGTAGCAAGTATTTTGGAACGGAGGAAGTATTTGAATAGTATATTAGAAAACAAAAGAAAGGGAAAAAAATTTAATTAGTGAGAGTGCATCTTATTTATTTAAAAGGGAGGAGGAAAAAAAAAAGAAAATGAATATTTTTTATTCAAATTTTTTCACTTTAGGAGAGATATTAATCTTAACAAAATTTGTAACCAAGGCAAGGTTTAAAGAGCGTGGGAAAGAAGGCAAACCAAAACCCTTATTACGAGGAGGCCATGATCGAAGAGAGTCCATCAACTCGAGTATCGTCTGAGAATTAAGTCCATGCAAAAGAAAAACTTGCACAGGCAAACATAAAATAAAAGGCATAAAACACCAAACATACAAACACAACATCATCCTGGAAGACAACTAATTAATCGAATTAAAAAAAAATAAAAATGACTAAAACACAACACTTAAAAAACTAATGAAACTAACGTACATGAATCTGACATCTCTAACTATTCTATCTAGCTCTAAGTCTTTTGAATAGAAAAATTCTATATAAAAATTGTGTAATTGTCTTGGAAGACAATAAATCGGTCAAATTATTAGTTAAAAAAAATATTCCTAAGGGTCCTTTTTATTTTATACACTCTTTCATGCACTTACACTACAACTAATTTAGTTTTTTGCGACATTGGATTTAATGATATTAAAAAAATGACACTAATTCATATTTTTAGTGTAATAATTATTAGTTTTTATTTTAAGTTCCACCATAAAGTGATTTAGTGACACTTATTTTGGTCTTTAGTGGCATATGTAATTGTCACTATAGTCTATAGTGACATTTGTGAGATAGTCTATAGTGGCATTTGTGAGAAATGTCACTAGATCCTATGTGGCTAAAAGCTTTAGTGTGACTTTTTAATATGCCGCTAAAAGTTCTAATAAATGTCACTAAATCCTCTATATACACTATAAGAAATTTGAAACAGCTACACTTAAATTAAATGTCGCTAAATATATCTCACTAAAATCAAATTATATTGTACTGTTATTTAATCTTTAATATCTCTGATTATGCATAATTAAAAATTATGAAAAGTTGACATAAATAATATTTGCATTGAGACAAATCAAACAAAATCACACTTGATTATATTTTAAGTTATAGATGAATTATAAAATATAAATTAAAAGTGAGAGATGTAGATACTAGATCAGAGAAAGCATTACAAAATTTTTAAGGTAAGCTTCTGTAGTGCGCCTTTTTGACCTTTACTTGTGAGTTGTGAGTTGTGAGTTGTGAGTCACGTCATGAATTCATAATATTATATCCATCTATAGTCTTCCTGATGAATTTCTCTCTATAGAAAAAAATGGATTTATTGTCAGCCATGTTCAACTTGATACTATCTACTCTTTGCTTGATCATTATAGTTGTCCTTATTGTGATCATCAAAATATACTCCGGAAAATCGATCGGTGATCGAACTTATCCTCCAGTTCAAGGAACAATCTTCCATTTACTGTACTACTTTAACACTCTATATGACTACCTTACTGAAATTGCCCATAAACACCCTACTTTTCGCGTACTTTCTCCTGATCGGACAACTGATATTTACACAACTGATATCAGAAACATACAACATATTCTTAAGACTAGATTTGATAAGTACAATAAAAGTGCGTATGATAAACAGATAGCCGGTGATCTGTTTGGAGAAGGAATTTTTGCTGTTGATGGCCATAAATGGAGGCAGCAAAGGAAACTCGCCAGTATTGAGTTTTCAAATCGGGTTCTTAAAGATTACAGCTCTTCTGTTTTCAGACTAAGTGCAGTTAAACTTGTTACAATTATTTCACAACATTTTCCACCAAATCACGCTTTTGACATCCATGTAAGTGTGTTGCTGTATCACACATTTTTGACATCCACTTTTGAGTTTTCAACTTGGGTAGATGTAGTACATGCCCTTCTTATTTTTAGAGGCGTGCAAAAAAGGGGATAAAATCCGATTCGAAAAATCCGATTCAGTTTTCAAATCCAGATTATTTACCTGATTTTCACAAATCGAATACTTCAGATCTGGTTTTCAACTTAAGCCGGATATCCAGTATCGATTTTATTTATTTATTACTTCTTTCGTAAATAAAATAATGATAGATATTTATTAAGTAGACCTGTCAAACAGATCAGGTTGGGTCGGATTTATGTTCGGATCATATATAAACAGGTCAGAAAATCCTTGACCCGAACCCAACCCATTTAGTTATTTGGGTCGAAAATCACAAACTTGACCCGACCTGCAACAGATCAGGTTCACCTGATTTCGAACCACTTAACCTGTTTATAATTTTTTTGTTTTCGTTTTAAGGTTTCTAACGTTGATTAAGTCTAATTTTTTAGGCTTTAATTTTAACTTTATTTTTTTTGTTGTTTATTTTGTATTTACCGTGAAAAAAAAGAAAATATTATATGAACTAAGCTTAGCTTATACTTATGGATTTAACTCAAAAATAACACATTTATTTAAATGGGTTATACAGGTTTTTTCAAGATAAAAATTTTGACCTGAACCTAACCTATATAATATACAGATCAGGTCGGGTCGACCCATTTAATTAATTGGGTCAAAAGTCTCAACCTAAACCCACTTATTTCAGATTAGGTTCAGGTCGGGTTAGCAAGTCGGGTCAACTTTTGCCAGCCTTACTATTAAGCGAACCTTGAGTTGACTCTTAATATAATTTTTCTCCCGCTGATATGTTTTTTTATAATTGTTCTTACTTAAATCAATGTGTAATAATATTATTCTTTAGGATTATTTACCAATTACAGCCTTACTATTAAGCGAACTTTGTTTATTACCAACTACAGCCTCCACCTTAACAAACATGACATCGAGACAGCCAAAACACCCCATTTTAACCCGATTTTTTAACCCTTTTTTGGCTGTTTTGGCTGTCTCGATGTCATGTTTGGTAAGTTGGAGGCTGTAGTTGGTAATAAACAAAGTTCGCGGCTGTTTATTTGAAATTGAGTAAACTTAGAGGTTGTAGTTGGTAAATGATCCTATTCTTTAATATTCTTAACTTATTTTTTAAGACTAATTAAGGTAAATTTTTTTAAAGAGTTAGTATTTAAATTTTTTTTATAAATATTATAAATAAAAATAGAGATAAAAACGCATGGTTAAACAAATAAATAAATATAACATTCTCATAAAACCGAGTATCCAGATCCAACTCGGTTAAAATCGGCTATTCGGATCCGACCTAGTTTTAACCGGGTATCCGGAATTCGGATACCCGGTTTAATCCGGGTCGGAATCGAATCACATTTTTAGGTATCCCAAAAATCAAACCCGGTATTCGGTTTTGAACACTGCTACGTATACCGGGTTGAAATTCTATTTTAAATAAGGGGTGGTTGAAATTCAACCTATGACCTTTTATCTCACCAATTTTTGATATCATGCCAAGAAACCAACTCAACCAAAAGTTTAAGCTGATGGTTGAGGATGAAAATGATACTTCTTCCGATTCTATTTAGCAGTCACATTTCCTTATTTGGCAAATTCATATTAATTGTCACATTTCATTTTTTGTCAATCTTTTTTTACCTAAATACCCATCATCACATAAGTAATGTCCAAAATACCCTCACTTTTACTACTTACAATACCCCCACTACCACCTTTACAATTAATATACCCCAACTACTCACTTTTTAATGGACCCCACACCACCCTTAATAACTGTGCCCAAGCAAATGAGACATCTAAATAGAATTGGAGGGAGTATGAAGCAGAAGATTTGGTAGAAAATTAGTGTTTTTCTATCTTCTCTTATTTCTAAATAGTTATATTGAATACAAGGCCTTAGTTAAATACATTGACTGTTAATATATTTACATGTCATATTTTAGGCTAAAAGTTTCCTAATTAGTCTTACTACTATATTTACATGCTAACAAATCTTTTTATTTCCTACACTCCCCTTCAAGTTGAATAGTAAGATCACTTATGTTCAACTTGCTCAATGCTTTTGAAAATGGAATTTGCTTGAATCGTAGGATCACCTCAAGTTCAATCGTAGGATCACCTATGTTCGACTTGCTCAATGCTTTTGAAAATAGTTTGCTTGAATCGTAGGATCACCTCAAGTTGAATGGTAGGATCACCTATGATCATCTTGTGTAATGCTTTTGAAAATGGTTTGCTTTAAACTCCTTTTGTCAATATATCTGCCTGTTGATTTTCAAATCAAAAGAAAGGTAGACAAACAATGCCTACTTCTAGTTTTTCTTTTATGAAGTGTTTAAAAACTTCAACATGTTTTGTTCGATCATGTTTTACTGGATTCTCTAAGACACTAATAGCATCCTTGTTGTCACAAATGAGTTTACATGTTTGCTTTGGTGGAAATTCTAATTCAGTTAACAATTTTTTGATCTAAAGGACTTTACGTATTCCCCGAATAACACCTCAAAACTATGCTTCTGCTCTTAAGCGAACTACAACTCTTTGTTTCTTGCTTCTCCATGTGACAATAATACCTTCTACTAAGGTAAAGTTGCCTGTTGTTGATCTGCAACCATTGGGATTCCTTGCCTAATCTGCATCATTATATGATTCTATCTCCAAGTCTACACCTTTTTGAATCAGAGTTCCTACTCCAATTGTCCCTTTTAGATATCTAACATTGCGAAGAGCATCATTCATATGATCTTCCTGAGATTTATGTATAAATTGTGCACCAAGATCGGGTGCTCCAGATTCACGACCTTGCACACAATCAACCCTCTCAATTGCAAGGAGGGTGATTGCTTATTCTTCACTAAAATCACACACCAAACAGACCAAGAAACCAATTCTTGGTTTTCTGATCAGCCTTGTCAATTCCCTTATTAGCGTCGCTAATTCCCGAAAAATGACACCACACTCTTCTCTATGAGTTTCACTCAATAGAAGACACGCCACCCTAAGTTGTTCCACCCGAAAAATGCACAAGCAAAAACGAAAAAAAAAATCAGAAAATGGGTTTCATAATGAAAGACTAATACTCCCTTTCTTTATGAATCAAAGCTAAGTTTATTTACATGAGAAGGCATCTATTTATAGCCTTTGTATCTGACTAAAAGCTAGCACTCACGTGCCTCACATGAGGTATTTAAAAAACGACACAAAAAACAGAAATTAAAGTGCACAAATGCTGTCAGAATAACGTTGCTGACCAGGGGACCTTGACATTGGTTTTTCATGGAGTTGTGAGTATTATTAAGAGGGTGCTTGGCCCTTCATGGTGAGGTCCATGTGCCAAGATGTCATATCTACTCGTGTCCAAGTCATTGATGCTTAGATGAGGGCTCCACGTGTGTTGTAAGGTGGGCTGGTCGCCATAGGGGCTGCTGCTGCTGTTCGCGCATATTGCTGACCACGTGACTTTTATCCTTCTCCCTTGTGGTTTCTTATAATGATTAGGAGGGACCTTGGGCCATGATAGCAAGGTCCATGTATGGAGATTCCATTTCTACCCTCCATGTCTCTCAAAGAGCTTTGGGCTGGTCTAGCCATGTCGTGCAAGGTGGGCTGTTCACCAATGTCGCTACTGGGCTGATTTGTGTCTATTACTTGGCTTGCGTGTTGTTTTGGCTCTTGGATGGGCTTGGTATGATCTCTTACATCATTAAGGATAGATGCATGAATGTCTTTATGGATAAATGCGTGAATAAGATGAGTTTGCTTTAAATCGTGCATTGAATCATATAATGAACCATGGTTTGTGTGCAAAAATAGTTCAAATTGACTTATGACTCCAACTGCTTAAGCAATATCTAGTCTAGTATGAGAAAGGTAGACGAGTTTCCAACTAGTCGCTAATATTGTTCTTTGTTTGCTGGTTTTGCTCCCTTATTCATCTGGAGACCACAATGTATTACTATTAGAGATTTGCTGGTTTGCAATCAATCATCCCAGTTTCAGCCAACAAATCAAGCACATACTTTCTTTGAGAAATAAATATCCCAACTCTGGATCTCAACACCTCAATTCCGAGGAAGTATTTCAGTCTTCCTAAATCTCTCATCTCAAATTCTTTGAACATTCTTTCTTTCAAATTCTTCATTCCCTTTGCATCACTCTGAGTAATTATCATATCATCCACATATTGTATAGAAAAGTTAATAAATTACCTCAACTTTTGAGGAAAAGTGTGTGATCAGATTTACTTGGTGATACTCATATTTCTTCATACCTCTTGTGAACCTTTTGAACCAAGCCATATGAGATTGTTTAAGGTCGTATAAGGTTCTTTTCTGTTTGCATCCCTCCCTAATTTTAATGTTCACAAAGAACCCTAGTGATGTTTTGATGTATACTTGTAATTCTCCATAATGAATTCTTTACATCAAATTGAAGCAGAGGCCAATCTTGAGTCGCAAAAATGGATGGAAGGACTTGAATAGTATCAAGTTTGAAACAAGTCAGAAATTCTTTGAGTAATTATTCCCATAGGTCTGAGTGTAACGTTTTGCGTCCAATCTTGCTTTGTATCTTTCGACTGTCCCATCCGCTTTATACTGAATGGTAAAGACCCACCTGCACCCTACAAATCATTTTCCAGTTAGTATCTTGCATTTTCCATGTAAGATTTTGTTTAACAGGTCTCATATCTTCTTGCATAGCTTTTCTCCACTTTTCATCCTTTTGAGCTTCTTCTTCAGTATTAGGAATTTTGGCATATTAGATTGTGGTACTAAATGCTTGAGCCTCTTGAGAAAGGCTCCCCTTGACGAGATTTGCTACATGATATTTTGACTGAAGAGGTTCATATTCTGGCTCGTACCGTTTGGGGGGTACTCCCTGTGTGCTTCGACGAGGCAGTTTATCTAGTACCTGGGTGGGCATTTCAGTAGCAATTATTTTCTATATTCCACGATTGACTAACCTTAGGATTTTTGACAAAAGGATTGATTGGGGTGTCACTTTGAGTATTGGCATGACTATATAGAGAGACAGATTTAGTTGGCTCGCCTACTTATTCTTTTAGGGCAACAGATTTAGTCCAATTTGGATTATCGAAAGTTTCAGTCTAGTTTAGACTAAATAACCAGCTTAGTGAGTTTATTGTATTCTCTCCCTGACCACTAGGATGGTTGTTATAATAAAGTTCAGTTTCTTAGAAGGTACTATCTGTAGTGGTGTACATGCATGAGGTTGAAGGATCATAACATTAATACCCCTTTTTCCAACTACACATCCCAGATCCCACAAAGACACGTTTCACAACACAAGGATAAAGTTAGTTTTTATTTTTTTATTTTTTTTATTTTTTTTATGAATGTGAACATAAATAGTACTCCCATAGATTCTAGGTGTTAGGGGTAAGATTTGATAGAACATATGATATTTGGCAAAGGTATCATTGGGAGTTTGAAAGTTAACTTTTTGTTGGAAGTCTACTAGCTAGGTTTGCTGCAGTAGCAACAGCTTCAGGCCAAAAAGAGACAGGGACTTGAGATTCAATCATGATGGCACGGGTGATTTCAAGAAGAGTTCTGTTTTTTCTTTATAAGGTTCCATTTTGTTGCGGGGTTTGAGAGCAAGTAGTTTGATGACGAGACCATGAGTGGTAACATATACCTTCATATCATCTTTTGTATATTCACCCCAAGATCAAATCTAAGAATTTTGATATTTTTGTTGTATTAAGTGAGGATAAGATTGCAAAAATATACAAATTTCTCAAAAACATCGGATTTTTTTTAATGAGATACATCAAAGTCATGCGAGTACAATCATCAATAAATAACAAACAATATGCAAAACCATTAGACCCTACTTCAGGTGCAGGATACCACATATCAGTATGAATTGAAAAGATTATCAGTTTGAGAATTACTAGGTATGAAAGTTTATTTGCAACTCTTAGCAGGAATACAAGTCACAGAAGAACTTTTTTTATTGAATTTGGAAAGAGCTGGAAAGTTAAGATCTAAATACCCAGATGGGTGACCTAAACGACGATGCCATAGCCAAATTTGACGTCCTGCCGCCCCTTGAGCTAGCATTGACTGCCTTGTTGAGTCACCTCATTCACATAGTACATTTCTTCTTTTTCAGTGCCATGCCTAATCATCCATCCTGTCCGCATATCCCGAATGAGACAAAAATAAGGAGACATGAGAACAACATAGTTAAGCTCTTTAGTCTTTAGTCAACTGACTAATAAACAATTATGAGATAAATCAGGGACATAAAGATGATCAATAATTTGAAGTCAGGAGAAAATTCAATGCATCATGACCCTTTATCCGGGGCAAATCATTGTTTGCAATTTGGATATGAGATTTTAGTGGGGTGATATGAGTTTTAAAGTCTTTTAAATCATATGACATTGTATAGTTGGCCCCACGGTCAAAAATCCAAAAAGTGTTTTTTTATTGGAGTTTTTTTTTGAATTTTATTGGTATGGTTGACAAGGGAAATTGAATGGAAATGTGTGAACTCATTATAAAGTGGGCTTAGAGATTGTGTTCAAAGAGAGAAAAAAAGAGGAAAAATAGGCATTTGGGCTTGGAATTGAGTTTCCAGGAATAGGAAAGAGAGGAGAAGGTGGGGCAGATTTAGTAGGGTTTAGGTTTATGTTATTTTAAAGAAAATTTTCCATTTTATTTTGGGTAAGTTTTCTCCTTTCCTTGTCTTCTTCTCCTGCTGGATCTTTATTATAGAACAAGACTGTTAATCTTCTTCCTCCTTTTTACCTTTTCTTGCTTTTTGGATGGATGACATAACTATTGTACCACATGATGTCATCCCTTCTTCGTCACGGTAAGTTGTCCCAGTGAACGTTTCGGTCATCTAGCTATCCATTCCTTGTTCTATACCCTTTCTTCTTCCTGTCCGGCTACAATTTCGAGTACCCGATGATTTTGAAACTCCCTTCTTTAGTGTGCCTTGATCCTCCAAAATGTTCACATTTGAGAAGAGGTCTCTCATCTTCTCGATTTTCTTTGTCGATTTTGTGATAGAAGACCACTCCCAAGTCTTGAGGAGTTTACTCCAATTATGGTGTTCCTTCGTTCATAATTACTGTTCGAGCCACTTCTTTTCTTTTTTGGTGGAGTAGGCGACCTTCGTTATTGGTAGTGGATTCTGATTTAGCAAGTCCATTGAGTTGTTAATTTAGACAAACAACTGGTATAATCTGTCTCTTTGTGTTAGTTCATTGGATTTTGTTATGTCTTCTAGACATTTCACTGGATTGGGAATTCTATTGTCAATCTCTTTGCATATGACTACTCATTTTTTGTAAAAAACTTCAACTGTTTCTCTTCATTGTTTTAATGTATTTGCTTTGACTGTGAGGGGAAAAATCTACAGGCTGTCTTCTCTGCTGTTGTACATTATTTTGATGCCCGCTCCATAACTCATGTGTTGATTGATAATCTATATATTGATTAAACAGTTCAACATCTATATTTTTTGACCCATGAGAAAACATTTGCGTCTCGTTGGACCCAAGATGCATACCCTGGGTCGTTAGTGGACGGGGATGAGGCAAATGATATAGTTGAGTGTCCCCCGACCGCTGATGGATAGGTACATTAGGCGAGATCACTTAGCATAGTTTGAGTTGTTCAACTTTTCGGCTAAGTGAACACTGGAAATTGTGGTTTCAATGGCTAGTTTAGTGTTTAACCGTTGCAGCATTTGCAACAATTAGTTCATTTTTACGAATGACTCTATCTTATTTGGGTAGTTAGTTCTTGGTTCGTTTTTCTCTATTGCAAGTAAGACAATGGTAAATGACGAAGCTTAAAATGAATGAATTTTGTTTAGAACATGTTACATACTCAACCCTATGAATTTACAAATTACAAGTTTTCGTTTCTCTTGTACCCAAACTTCTCCCCAAAATGACCATAATCTCTATATGTAAGAATGATTTTCCTTAGAATTTTTCTTATTCATTGAATTTATAGAATTATAAGAGAGGGAAATGTGGAAATAATAAAATCACAATATTTTCTAGAATATTCACAATATACTATTCCACCTAAAAGGAAGATATACACAACATTAAATAAACTTAGAATAAAATAATATTTGACAATATTATTATATTATATTAATATGTTCCTTTGGTTCAAAACAATTTATTAATTTAAGGTGGAAATGAAATGAATTTATTTTTTGCAATTATATTCAAATCAGTTGTTTGTTAACACTTTCACTTCTGTATCAGGCTTTGTTAATGAGATTTACATTAGATTCGATCTTCAAAGTTGGTTTTGGGGTTGACTTGAACTGTCTTGAAGAATCAAATAAGGAAGGGATAACATTTATGAATGCCTTTGATGAAGCAAGTGCCTTGGTTTATTGGCGATATGTTGATCCATTCTGGAATATTAAAAAAGCAATAAACATAGGCTCTGAGGCTATGTTGAAGAAAAATATCAAGATTATTCATGCGTTTGTTAATCGACTAATCACCACTAAAAGAAGATTATTGGGTGAACAACAAGATTATGTGAGTTGTATTTTCTCTATACATTAATATTAATAAGTAACAGCCTGCTAGGTAATTGTTACTAAATAGTAGGGATGATAATAAAAAGTTAATGTTTTTGGTAGAAAGGTCTTGACAAGTTTAACGAGCATGCTTATTTTCTTTTAACAAATTTATTTCTTGACAAAATCATTACAATGTTTTACCATTTGATAGTGGTATTACATGGTAATGGAAAATTGTGGAAAAAAACCTTTTTATGAACAAATTTTCATTATTATGGAAATAGCATGATACATATTTCCTACCATTTAGTATTGATTACCAAATAGACTTTAAAAACCATAGACTATATTCTGATTTTTAGTTGTGTTATTGCAGATTGTGAAGGAGGATATATTGCATAGATTTCTAGAGGCTAGTAAGAAAGATCCAGATCATATGAGTGATGAATATCTAAGAGATATCATTCTCAACTTTATGATAGCTGGAAAAGATACTACATCAAATACAATATCATGGTTCATCTATATGCTTTGCAAGAACCCATTAATTCAGGAAAAGATTTTCCAGGAAGTGAAGAAATCCATCTCCGGAATAGACATCAAGATTGATGATTTCGTGGATCGAACTAGTGATGAAATACTTGAAAGAATGCATTATCTTCATGCTGCTCTTACAGAAACCTTGAGGCTTTTTCCTGTTGTTCCAGTGGTAATTTCTATGTCAAATAGTATATACAAGTATATTTAGGTTTGGTTTGATTTCAGTATGATATTTCTTATGTGATGTTCACATATTCATGGATACTTACTATAACTGGTAGGATGGAAGGGCAGCAGAAGAAGATGATTTACTTCCAGATGGTTACAAGGTTAAGAAAGGAGAAACTGTGAACTACTTAGCCTATGCTATGGGTAGGATGCCCAACATTTGGGGAGATGATGCAAAGGAATTTCGCCCTGAAAGATGGCTCGATCAAAATGGAGTTTTCCAAGAAGAATCACCCTTCAAATTTATATCATTTCATGTGAGTGTAGTCATGTAGAGGTGGACATTTGAGTCATCCAGTAAAGTTTTGAGGAGTTGACAATTTCACGAAATTGTCTTCTCACATTTTAATCAATTATTATTAATTTAGACGAGCCATATTTGGTTCAGGTCTAACTTATAGTTTAGTTCAGATGCATTTTGATCCATTTTGAGTTGTTTTAAGTCTTTGACACTGTTTTTGGATAGGGAGAAATCAAGGGGATGAATTTGGAAAGATGAGGGATCTTTTTATAAATAATAAAGGAAGGAGATATATTTGAAGGGGAGAAATTTGAAAGGATAAATGATCCCCTTCTTTTTATTACAAAAAGGGAGGAGAAAAATTTAGAAGGGAGAGTTTTTGAGGGAAATCACGGAAAATTTTTGTTAACAATACAATCTCTTGAAGTGAAAAAATTTGGAGGGATTCATTCCTTTTTCCTTCCCTTTTCTTCTAAACAAAAAGGTTTTGTCTCCCTCCTTACCTATCCTCTTCCTTACCCTTCCTTCCGATTCCCTTGCTTTCTTTCTTTTCTAATTTACTATCCAAACATAGTCTAGCAATTTATAAATTGTATACATGTTGAAATTGACAGGCGGGTCCTCGGATTTGTCTTGGAAAAGACTTTGCTTATATGCAAATGAAGATTGTTTCGTTTGCGCTGGTTGCATTTTTCCGGTTCAAGTTAAAGGATGAGGCTAAAATGGTTACTTATAAGACTATGTTTACATTGCACATTGATGGTGGCTTACATGTTCACGCGTTGCCAAGGATCCCAATATACTGATGGTCAAACTTCTTCAGCCCGCATTTGTAATAATATGTCTAGTTGGAAGAATGTTTACTTGTTACTTGTACTTTGATAATGTTCTTGTAACAATAATAAGCATTTTGAAATACTTCCTTTTGTGAAACTTTTCTTTACTATTTATATAATATTAGTTAAGCAAATTAAATAGATTTGATCATTTTTACTTAGTATTTTTTAATACATGAATCCTCACATATGTTCACAACAATATCATTGCATTTGAACGTAACTAGACTACTCATGCTTACAAATTATTACTCCTCATAACCCTTTGAATTTGTTAGATGAATTAAGATAAGTTACTTTATCATTTTTTATAGAGTGGGTCATAAGGTAAAACAGATTGACGAGTACCAATATAAGTTTGTAAATGAGTACTCTCTCGTTTCTTGAAGTTTGACCAGTTTTATCCAAAAGCTATCATAAAAAATATATAAAGGAAAAAAATTCAAAGGATAGAATACTTTTAAAAAAATGTAGGTGTAGGAAATAATAAAGAATGCAAATATTGAAAATATAGAAACAAAATTATATCAGAAGAATTTTAGGCTTTAACACAATTTTCAAATATAGTACCTTTATTTCTATATAATTAATGTACACGTAATGCTAATAACTCATTCAATAAAAGAAATAAAAAAACCTTAATTTTCTTTAGGAAAATTTAACATTAATAATCCAACCTTTTGCTCATCCGCTGTGAATAATTCAATCTTTTGATTATTTTCTAATAATCCAGCGTTTACCCTTAGTTAGCTGTGAATAATCCAACATTTATTTTAGTTTGCTAGCAGCATATCCTATTATTACCTATTATTAGTAATACGGTATGTAGGAGTGTTCACTGGTCCAAACCCGGACCGGACCGGAACCGGTTGGACCAGAGACCGGAATCTCGAATATGCTAAGACTGGAGACCGGACAGGTTCCATCCGGTCCGGTCCCGGTCTAACCCGGATTCCATCCGGTCCGGTCCGGGTTTTGACTGGTTAAACCAGAAATAATTTTTGATACAAAAAATAAATTAAAAAATGAAAGATTTTATAATAATTTAGCAAATTAATTTTTATAAAATTAAAATATTTGAATTAAAAAATATTTTGTGTTGAAAATAAAATATTTAAAGCCCTTTAAATAAGTATATACATAATAATCGTAAATATTATTCCCCTTCAAAATTACTTTTATATACACCTGGCCTCATCCGGTTCAACCCGAATTTTTCCAGGTTTAGACCGGATCGGACCGGACCGGAAACCCGAAATGCCGAATATATAAGACCCGGAGACCGGACCGGATGCAACTGGTTTACACACCCCTAACGGTATGTTGTGGGAAAATTTATCACAAAGGTTGGATTATTAGAAGATAATCCAAAAGTGAAATTATTCATAGCGGATGAGTAAAAGATTGGATTATTAATGTCAAAATTTCCTTTTCTTTAAAGCTTTACGTCTGATAATTTCTTAATGGTATTAGAGTGGGAACATTTCAGAGTAGAAATTGTTCATAAAACATCATCATTTACCGTTGTTCTTACCTACAATGGAGAAAAAAGAACCAAAACAAAACCCACATAATCTAATCGAACCAACCATCTCAATGGACCAGCTTCTGCAACAGTTTAAACAATTAAGCACCAATAAACGAGCCATTGATTCCGAAAATTCTGCTATCCATCTAACCGAAAAAATTAACAACACAAATTACACCAAATGGTTAAGTTTAGTGTACCTAGCCATTAGCGGAAGGGGAAGGCTCCATTACATCTTTGTCTCTTCTCCCTTCACCGACGCCCCCAGCTGCATAACTTGGGTCCAAAAAGATGTTGCAGTGATATCTTGGTTAGTGGAAAACACAAATGCAGAGTTAGTCAATCAATACTTAGACTATCAGATAGGCCTTGAGTTATGAAAGGGCATCTGTACACCAATGGTCAAGAAAACTTGCAAGTATTTGATTTAACAATTAGATCCAACACACTAAGACAAGGCAAGGATTCCACAAAAGCCTTTTACAACAAAATAATAACCATATGGAAGAAGTAGATAGAAGGATGTCAAACCCAATAAAGTGTATTGAGGACATTACTAAATACAATGAAATAACCTAAAGAAATCGGTTGTATCAATATCTTGTTGGAATTGATGTAACCATGGACAAAGATCAAACAGACTTGCTTTAAATTGATTTTATTGGAAAATGCGATCGACAAGAAATACAGTTTACTAATTGTAAAACGTTTAATTACTCGAATGTATCAACAGAATCATTTTATTCTTTCTGTTAATGATTCGAACCAAAATGAAATTTTTGGGCACAAACACAAAAAGAATTTGTATTCCCAAATGATAACAGAAGGGTTTGCAGTCATTGTGGAAATTCCATTTTCCCTACGATTAATATCGTCCCTAGAAGGAAAAGAAATAGTAGAATCTCAAAATTTGAGATCAATTCATTCAATATTTCCTTTTTTAGAGGACAAATTCTTACATTTAAATTATGTGTTAGATATATTAATACCTTACCCTGCCCATCTAGAAATCTTGGTTCAAACTCTTCGCTATTGGTTGAAAGATGCCTCTTCCTTGCATTTATTACGATACTTTCTTTACGAGTATCGTAATTGGAATAGTCTTATTAGGCCAAAAGAATCCATTTCCCCTTTTTTCAAAAAATAATCGAAGGTTATTTTTGTTCTTATATAATCTTCTTATATATGAATACGAATCCCTTTTTGTTATTCTACGCAAGCAATCCTCTTATTTACGATCAACGTCTTTTGGAGCCCTTCGTGAACGAATCCATTTTTACGGAAAGCTAAAATATCTAGTAAAAGTCAAAGTTAAGGTTATTGGGGTTATCCTATGGCTTTTCAAAGAACCTTTTCTGCATTATGTTTCGTATCAAGGAAAATGCCTTCTTACTAAATCAAATATCCTTACCTACTGCTGAGTATTCTTATTCAACTATCAAGCGAGAAATAGACTGAAGAAGCATTATGGGTGGTGGACCATCATTGGAGGAAACCTCCTTAGGGATCGGAAGTGGACTCGTCTCAAAGGGTAGAATAAAGCCTCGGAGGAAAGATGATACAAGTTATCTAAAATGCACCCACAGTGGCAAAACTTAACTTTATTTTGCTTGATTTACGTAATTTAGATGTTAAGATAGATGATGAGGATGCTGCGTTGATTTTACTTGTGTCTCTACCATCTAGCTGTGAGAATTTTGTTGAGTCTTTTGTTGTTGGTAAGGACTCATTGACCTTAGAAGAAGTGAAGGCAACACTTCACACTAGGGAGCTTCGTTAGAAAGCTATAGGTGATAATGGGGAAAGTGACAGTGGGTTGATTGTTAAGTCCGGGAAATCTAAAAAGAAAAAGGGGTTTAACAAGAGCAACAATATCGGGTCGGGTGCTGAAAACGGCAATGATGGATCTAGTAAGACTGCAGGAAAGACCTGTTACTATTGTAAAGAACCAGGTCACTTTAGGGCTAATTGTCCATTAAGGAAGGGCAAGTCCCAAGCTGCAGTAGTTGAGGAGAAACCGAAAGAGAAATATAATTCGGAGGAAGACTTGGCACTAGTGAGTTCAGCTAAGTCTGGGGATCTTTCGGATGGTTGGGTTCTGAATTCGGGGTGTTCATTCCACATGAGTCCACGTCGAGACGGGTTTGATACGTATGAGTCTTGCAATGGGGGTATGGTTATTGTAGGTAACAATGCACCATGTAAGATTACGAGTACAGGGTCTATGAGATTGAAGACTAGTGATGGGCGAAAGCTGACTTTGACTAATGGGCGGCATGTTCCTGCTTTGGGGAAAAATCTGATTTCATTGGATACCTTGGATGATTTGAGGTACAATTAGGGCTGTAAAAAGTTGACTCGACCTGTAATACCACCCGGAATCGACCTGTATCTGACCCGTTGGTTGAGCCGAGGTGCAGTGACCTGTAACCGATCGAAACTCGACCTGATGTTTACCCGTAACACGACATGTATCCGATTATTTTAGACCAATAATCGACCGGTACCCGACTCGAGAACAACCGACACCCAAAATTGACCTGACAATGTGATTAACCGAACTCAATTTGCACCCGACCAGTTACAACTGGAACCCCTCTTCAACCCGATAGGTACTCGACGTAATCCCACCCAAAATGACCCATAATCAACACTCGAGATTAACCCGACAATATGATTAAGCGATATAATTTGATTTAACCGTATCAAATTTAATTCAGTTAATAATAAGTTTGATTGAATTGAATCAAGTTTAGTTTAGCTAAAATTAAACAATATATGCAAGCCCACATTCAAATCTTATTGACTTTATCATAGGCTAAATCAAATTTGTCTATTAACCAACTACAACTCTCCATTCTCCAATCTCAAATGATTTCAACATAAATTAATTGTATAATAACCATAAATTTCATTCGATATAAAACTTAATTGAATTGGATTTTAATAAAGACCTGAATCCTAATAATAACTAAAAGCACAACTCAAAAATGATATAATTGATCCGAAGTCAACCCGAATCAAGATAATACAAATTAACGTTAACCTAAAACAAAAATGACCCGATCAATAGTCTAATCGAACTCGATTCGACCTACAACATAACCAATTTGGATCCGAATTGTATTAACCGAACCTGATACAAACCCAAACTGAAATGGATATGACCCGAAACTGAAACCGACCCAGTGTGGTATTAACCCGATACAGACCCGTACTCTATTGGACTCGTAACCGAATCGACATGATTCAAAGCGCTAAAGCACCTGGAAAAATCCGAACCCGAGAATATCCGAACCCGGTGAAATTCGACCCAAAACCTGACCGAATAACCGGATTTACAGCCCTAGGTACTTAAGGGTATCAAAAGGAACACCCTCTATGTCTTTAAGGGTGTTACACTGTCTAGTTCTGCAGTTTGCGCATCGGTGTCTCACCAGGAGATGACCAAGATTTGGCACACGAGGCTTGGTTATATGGGGGAGAAGGGGATGCAGCTATTTTCTAAGAGGGGTCTACTATCCGGTATCAAGGTTGCTAAACTTGAATTTTGTGAGCATTGTGTGTTTGGGAAGAAACACAGGTCTAAGTTCAGCAAGGATTCTCACATTACTGATGATGTTCTCGATTATGTCTATTTAGATTGCTGGGGTCCATCTAGGGTTGAAGGTATGGGAGGTTTCCGCTATTTTGTTTCATTTGTTGATGATAAGTCCCGATACACTTGGCTTAGGTTACTTAAGTCAAAGGATGAGGCCTTCAAAGCTTTGGTGGAAAATTGACAAGGTAGGAAGATCAAGAAGCTACGAACAAAAAATGGGCTAGAGTTTTGCAAAGAAGAGTTTAACTAATTCTGTGTAGATGAGGGTATTGGTCGGCATCATACCGCCAGGATGACACCACAGCAGAATGGTGTTGCAAGGCAGGTTAATCAGAAACTGCTTGAGAGAGTTCGATGCATGCTCTTTAATGCAGGGTTGAGGAGGAGGTATTGGAGTGAAGCTGTGCTGATAGCTTGTTATATCATTAATAAGGGTCCTCGTTCGGGAATTGACTTCAAAATCCCGTTTGAAATTTGGAGTGGTAAGCTACCTAGCCTCTCTGATTTGAAGATCTTTGGTTGTGTTGCTTATTATCATGTCAATGAGGGTAAGTTGGATCCACGGGCCAAGGTGGGTTGTTTTGTTGGATACGGCGATGGTGTGAATGGGTTTAGGATCTATTCACCTTCAGAGGGTTGGGTCATTCTCAGTAGGGATGTTACTCTCGATGAAAGCACCATCTATTCCATGAAGGGCTCGGAGTCTTCTGATTTGGGGAAGGATGGGGATAACGTAATGCAGACAGATAGAGTACTTGAGGTACATCAGTAATCCATTGTCGATTTAGCTCGAGTGCAGTTTATTGATGATGATGCTGAGGTTCTAGTGCCCGGTACTCCTGAGCCTGAGATTGTTCCATCTTCACCTAACTCTGGGGTGGAGGTGGAGCAGTCTAATCTGGGGTCATCTAGTCAATCTGACACCATTCTTGAGCGACCTTGACGAGTTATCAAGAAGCCAGTTAGGTTGATCGAAGAGATGGAAGGAAGGAATTGCTTTGTTAACAATTTGATAGGTTATGCATTGAGTGTAGCTGATGATGTGAAGTTATATGAACTTGCCATGTACAAACATGCAATTAGTTGTAGTGAGTCGGCGCAATGGCTTGCTGCGATGGGTGAAGAGATGAAGTCTCTTTACAAGAACAGAGTCTGGGAGCTTGTGAAGGTACAGGAGGGGAGAAAGCTTGTAGGGTGAAAATGGATCTTTAAGAAGAAAGAAAGGTCATTTGAGTCTGAGAACGTTCACTTTAAGGCAAGGCTAGTTGCTAAGGGGTTCAATTAGGTAGAAGAGCTTGACTTTGTGGAGATATTCTCACCAGTGGTTCGACATACTTCTATTCGCGTGCTATTGTCAATTGTATCACACTATGACCTTGAGCTGGAGCAGCTGGATATTAAGACAACTTTCCTTCATGGTGATTTAGAGGTGGAGATTTTGATGAAGTAGCCTGAGGGATTCGAGGTTCCAGGGAAAGAACACTATACATGCAGATTGCTAAAGTCATTGTATGGACTTAAGCAATTCCCTCGTCAGTGGTACAAAAGGTTTGATTCTTTTATGGTTTCGCATGGTTTTAATAGGAATTCATATGATTGCTGTGTGTATCATAGTGAGTTGGATGATGGTTCCATGATTTATCTGTTGTTATATGTTGATGACATACTTGTTGCCACAAAGAATAAAATTGATGTTGCTAGACTTAAAGAGTTGCTTAGCTCGGAATTCGACATAAACGATTTGGGTCCAGCAAAGAATATTTTGGTTATGGAGATCTACAGGGATCGGGCTAGGGTAAGCTTTTCTTGACTCAAAAAAGTTACATAGAAAAGATTTTGTATCGTTTTGGGATGGAGAAATCGAACCTATAAGTACACCAATATCTGTGATGTAGAAACACTTAGAGATGGTGAATGCAACAAGAGGTTGTACGTTTAAGTATTTTAGCCCTGTTTTTGCGGAATATAAGATGAATAACAAATACTTAAACTTTAAGCAAGATAAATGGAGACAATGCTTTTACGTGGAAACCTTCTAGGCTTAATAGAAGGAAAAGCACGACCATACGGGATTTTAAACTTCTCTTACTAAGTTTTAGGCAATCAATTACAATTACATAAAACACTTCTCAACTAGGCCTCTTCTCTTCTCTTTCTCTTTCTCTTTCTCCTTCTCTTTATCTTTCTCTTTCTCAAGCTTCAATAGAAGTTTCTCTTCTCCCCTAGATTTCCTTTAAGTTTAGTTACAACAATCTCTCAAAAACCCATACAAAAATATTTTCTCTAAAAAGGATAAAACCTAAGATATTGCATAAGAAAAATATTCTTAATTAATTGGCAAATGAAAGAATAAGTATTTTTCTTACTTTGGTAATCTCTCTTGATTTTTTTCGATTTGGCACACCACAAATAATCGGTTGAAAAAAATCTCTATTTTATATGGGACTTAATGGTAGGTTATCAAATACCTAACTCCCCATATTTCCCTTATTCCTACAATGTAGGAAAGAGGAAAACATAATTGGAAGTTACATAATATGTCACGGTTGGTTTAGGTGAATTTAGCTAAAAATAGTTTATTAAGATTAATTAGATTAAAACCTAATTAACATCTAGAGGTGTTCATTCGGGTGATCGGGTCGGTTTCGGACAGGTGTCATTCGGTTCGGTTGTTTTTCGAATCGGTTATTTTTCGGTTGCGTGTTACGTCGGGTGACACTCGGGTCAGGTCGGTTAGTCACGGTTCCGTTGAAGATCAGTTATTCGAGCTATCGTGTTAGCATCAGTTTCGTGTCGGTTGAATTTCGTGTCGAGTGTCAATCGGTCTCAGGTTGTCATCGGTTAATAATTGGTTCGGTTTTTTCGGGTACAGATCGGGTTCGAGCTTTATTTTTCAAGTAGTTATCGGTTACGGACAACTATTGATCTTTTTTTCTTCGAAAATGAAATATTATTGTTTTATCAGATATGGCTGATCAATTTATTTCAATTAGTTTATAACAAATTAACACTATTATTTATGTATTTAACAATGCATATGTTGCTACTTTTGATAATCGATTGAATATTAAAGCTCGATAATCGAAACTCGATTTGTTTGGATAAATTAAAAGATTATAAGACTAATTAAAACTATCTTATAGGCTATTACATACTTAGACTTATAAGTGTTATTAACTTATTGAGTACTCTAAACTAATAGTCCCTCCAATTGAGAGTAATTGTTTCAAAATCTTTTTAGGCTAGTAATTAAAATATATTAATAGAGGGAGAATTTATGCAAATTCCAAATGAGACATTTGTTCTTAATTAAAGGGAGTATAAGCTATTAGAATATACATTACTCTATTACACTAATAATCGATCGTATTTCAAAGTTTGATAATCGAAACTTATTCTAATAAAGTGAATTAGATCAATCAAGAAATCATAACTACCTGATATGATATTATGTATTTATACTTACTAGTGACTTTGAATACTTTAAACTAATAAATCTATTACACTAATAATTAATCGTATGTAATTCAAAGCTTAATAATGTTCGGAACTAGACCTATTGGATGAATGAAACTAATACAAACTATCTTATAGAGTTATAGTTATAGACTATCATTGACAATTAACTCAACGTTAATACTTAATAGTGATCTACTGATCTTGAGTACTCTAAAGTAATTTATAAGCTATTAATAATCGATCGTAATTCAAAGTTCACTTATCGTAATAACGAAATTAAACCACTAATAACGAATTAAAATTTTATTTAATTATGTTTATATATAAGTTATTTAATAACCTCATAATTCTAAATAATTCTTATTCAATTTTATACCTAATTAGTTTTTTTAAGAAAATATTCATCAAAATTATATGTACCATTAATTAAATTTAAGCCATTGATGATATGTAATGTGGATGAATGAATAATTTTGATAATATCCACCTCATCAATCCTCAAAAACTTTCAATAACCAATTACATACCACTATAAATGGCACATGGATTTTGAATTTTAACCATTGATTTCAAAATGGATTCAATGTTAGCCGTTGATTAATTTTTAGTTTTGACATGAGAGTGCACAGCTCAGCAGTCAGCACTACTGATGAAAAATCATTTTCCCTATTGCTTCCGCCGCACCCGCACTATTGAGTTTTGAAACCTTGCCTCCCTCTGGAAACCCACGGGCCACGACCTCCTCCTTCACAACCTCTCAAGCAAAGTTGCTGCAGCAGCCGGCTGTTTCTGCCACACCGCCGCAAAGACCTCCTCCTTCAGCCGCCTCCTAAACCCACGACCCACAGCAGATATTTTGTTTTGCTTTTTTTTTTTTTTCTTTTTTCCTATTGCTTCCGCCGCAAGAACCCACAAGTAATGGTTGCTGTGGTTTGTCTTTCTGGGTTCATTCGATTTCATCTCATAATCAACATTTCAGCCACAGCCCGCAAGAAATGTTTTTTATTTTCTTTAGTTTTTTTGTTGGGTTTTGTTATTTGCATTTGGAAAATGAAATTAGTAGTTTAATTTACATGTTTATTGTTTGTAAATTTAGGAAATTTACGGAAAATTTAGCTTTTTTAGTCCAGTTTTGGTTTAGACTAATTGTATTTTTTTCTTTTTTGCAGTATTATTTGTTGGCATTTTTAGATGGAGTAAACACTTCAATCTTCTCATTCAGTGTAAGAATTAATAGCATGCTCTTTAATTATGCTTTCTGCATCATTGAAATGTTTATTATGAATAATTTGTATATAATCTAGGCTATTGGTTAATTGTCAACTTTGTGGAAAAATATTGAGCATTTAACATGTACATTTTTCGAAGGGGCCAAAGACATGTTGAAGCCTTGATTTTAACTCGTAATTGGTTGTTTGGATATGAAGAAGAACCTGATGAAGTAGGATTTGTTGTTGGCAATGACTTAGTCACCGATGCAGAATCTCATGCTAAGAGAGATCAGGGTCCATGTGGATCCTCGTCTTCAGAATCTAGTAGTATTTTATTTTTTAAATTAATGTTAGTTAATCATCATTTTTTATTATAACTGGTGTTTCATGTATTTTATGTACTCACTTATGGTTTGTTCACTTGATTGTTGCCATGCAAGTGATGTTAATTCTTATGGATCTGAATATGACTCAAATTGAAACACGGAATCTGGACACAAGTAATTTAACCTTACAAGTCAAATGGAAACTTGATAGCCATTGGGCTGGGTGAATGTTATCCATGAGTCTTAGTCTTATAGGCACCTTTCTAATAGCCTTATTTACTTGAGATTACGCAATTAGAAATGTTTCCTTTGTTATGATTCATGTTGGTAGCTTTGCCTGAGTCTTTCATAATGTTTCATTGCTGAACATGCGGCGATTGTTGACCTTAAGAGGCATTACAATGATCTCACTCAACATGTAATACATATTCTGGTAGCAAAATTTTTGGCGTTTATTTTTTGTATCTTTCTTATAAGAATTAATTGCTTTCTTTTAATGCTTTTTTTGTTTGTTTTTTTCAAGATTGAAATGTTGTACCACAAGCAAAGCAGCAGTACGTGAGAGATTTTGGTGCTCGTTGTCGATTTTTATGTTTTGTTTTGGAGAAAGTGTTTTATGGTGGACATACTCACGTACATTTGATGGATGATGCTTTTATGGTGGATATATAACTATTTATAGTTGCTGATGGAATGTTAATTTTTGGGGTTAAAAACTTGATATTTGTATATTTAAATTTGGTGGATGTATAAGTGATAGATGTAAATTTTTGGGGTTAAAAACTTTATATTTGTATATTTAAATTAGGTGGATGTACAAGTGATGGATGTAAATTTTTGGGGTTTAATGCTTGAACAATTGGTGGATTACTAACATGAAGTATATAATTAGCAATAGAAAGCAAGATAAGTCTAGATCGAAGTGTTGAAGAAACATTTAAGTTTTTGTATTGTTCCACTTCAGTATGTTTCTAAGGTTTTTGTAATGTGCTTATTGGTTTATAATGGATATCAATATCATGGGGAATCTTATTTATTTATAGATAATCTTGTTTACAATGTTTCAATATTAGAAATTAGTTTTCAAATATTCAAATAATTAGAAAATTGAAATTGGACCTAACTTGCTAAAATTAGGTGAAAAATTGATTCGGATTTATAACAGTTCGATTAATAATCGGTTCGGGTTTGTATCAGTTCGGGTTAAAAATAGTTCGATCTTAATCGGTTTTAGTCGGGTTGCATTCGGTTTCGTGAATAATTCAGGTCAGATTTGACTCGGGTCGATCACTATTCAGTTTGGGTAATATCGGTTAACGTTTATATGTCAGTTATAAAATTCGGTTGCAGTTCGTGTTCGATTTTCTCCTTTTCGGTTATCAAACGGTTCGAGTGCAGTATCGGTTCGGATTATGCCGGTTCGGTAAACCTAAAAAATATCATATTTTCGGGTCGGATAATTTTCGATTTCGGGTCGAATTTTCGGGTCGGATTTGATTTGAACAGCTCTATTAACATCCTATTTCATGGAGAGATATAAGGAGACTTATTCTCATCCTTTTAATTAGCCCTAGGTTTTTTTTAGGTGGTTATTTAATTTTTGCCAATTAATAAATTATGCAATAACTTAATTTCTAACCGTACATATCAACTATAAATAGAAAATAATTCCTACGTAATTTAGCTGACGCACTTCTCCAGACCTGTGTCTTGGGAACACTGTACTGTCTCCATTAGCGATTTTCATCAGATCATCAAACTAGGAACAACAGACCTTCTATCTACTTTAGATGTCCTAAGTGATCTTCTATATCTGACTCTTTTGACAACTTTGACTCGTACAATATCCTTTGACCAAGTCCTTTTTAGGTTCCATCAACGATTTAACAAATCAGATATATGACCTACAAAACAATCTCTAAAACGTATTTGTTTATTTAAAGTGAAGTCATCATCAAAACCTAATAGGGCCAACAAATTCCCCCTTTTTGATGATGACAAACTTATAAACAAACTTAAGAAAAATAGAGTAAAACGAAAGTCATAGAGCATGCTAGAGATTACAACAACTCTATATATTAACTTAGCAAATCAACTCGTTACAATATAATTCACCAAGAAAAATACAAATCACCAATTATTCAAATCAACTTTGATAATATGTTTTTAAATAAATAAAAAATAGTTAACATAAACTACATAAGATTATCATAAATCAATTACTGTGTGTTAAACTTAGGTTTACTTGAGAATAATGGAGTTAATCAGAGCTTAAGAAAAAGTTAAATAACTTAGTCGAACATGAACATGATTGAGTAAGCAAAAAACATACTTTAAAACAGAGTATATATTTAAACATTCATCATAGCAACTTAAGCTTAGAAACGATGGCATTCACAAGTCCTCTTAAATTTTTTGCATTCTTCTCCCTTTTGACATCAATCAAAAAGGAGAGACTTAATCAAACCATAACACTATTAATAATAGCCAAAGAAGGATAAAAAGAAGCAATCATCAAACTAAATACCATAAAAATGATCAAGATATGCAATGAGTAATCCTCATAGACCAAACGCAAAATAAGATAGAAATGGAAACAATAGTATAATTGTTCAACAAAATAAAAATACATAATGTCGTACCCCAGCTGGTACAAAAAAAGAGAAGATAGTTTGATTAAGACAGACAGACGGTATGGCCAACAAACATAAATATATTAGTGGAGCAGAAGGAGGGATCAAGTAGCAGTCTCTTCATCAACAAACTCGTTCTGCACTTCAACAGTGTCAAGCTTGGCTCCAAGAGGGGACTCCATCTGGGATAGTTGATCAGTGAGTGACGCAAGTGAGACACAAATTTCATCTTGAAAAGCAAAGAGCTGAGACTGAAAATCATTGAATTTGGAGAGAACAAGGTCTAAGGTAGCAGTAGGAACAATAGAGGGGTTAGCTGATGCATCAAAACCAAGTGAAGTGCGTGGAGGTGAAACCTGTGTAGTGAATGGTGGTGGAGTAGATGGTATAGGTGATGGTGGTGGTGATGGAATATGGTGTGGTGTGGCTGATTTTGGTGAAGGAGGTGCATTGGTAGGCTCTTTGGTGGAGTATGAGGTTATTTCTTCATCCATTCCAACTGGACTCTTAGAAGCCAACCTACTGTTCTTCCTTGGAGTGAGCACTGCTTTCTTCTTTACCGGCATAAGAACCTCCTCATCACTTGAAATATCATCAGATTCATTATCCTCAAGTTCCTCACCTTCCCCCTCTCTTGAGGCTTCCCCCTCACTCATAGCTTCCCCCCTATTCCTGTGCCTCTTCTGCCTTTTCAGCATGGGCAGAAGGAACAGTCTCCTGATCCTTATTTTCCTCGTCCTTCCTTTCCTCTCCTTTTTCTTCTTGTCCCCCTTCTTCCTTCTCTTCCTGACCCTTTTCTTCATCAGAACTAACTTTTTCAACCTCCTCAACAAAGTCCTCCAAAATCCCCCTTTCATTTAATTGAGGTGGAAATTATTAAGACACTTTACACCTATTTATTGTTAGCGCTCATGTGGAACTGTAGACCATCCAAAGGAACACTAAATTTCTTAAAGGCATAAGTTAACAAACCTCCATACCCAACCATACATCCTTTCTCTATGCAGTCAGACAAATGCGATATCATTAAAAAAGGAAAATTTATCTTTATGTGATTAGCCAGACAATAAATTAAAGAGGCATCACGAAAATTCACTTCGCTTCGCTTGGAATTGCGAGGCAAAATAAAGCATCGTGCAATGTTGTATTAAAATTTGTGGAGTGGTGACAGAGAATTATGACTGAACCTTTGCTTATCATTTATCCCTACAAATTTTGACACCGTTTTTTCATTGATTCCCGAAAAGACAATCTTATCAAACCCTACGGCAGGAACACTAAACCAATCGCCCACCATCAAACTATGAAACTCGATTTTAATTTCCTTGATTGTACCGGAACAAACACCATTCTCTATTGTGAAATTTTTAATGAACTCACACATCAAATTAGGATAAATCGGGTTGCAAGAAAAATCAAACATCAAATTTTCCCAATCCTGATTATGTAAAATAGCGTGTAGATGATGGAATGGAGTAGAATCATACCAGTACTTGTCTTTGGCAACTTCCTCGACACTGTCAGGATCAGCTTGCTTGGTCCGTTTTGTTGGTCTGGACGAAGAAACACCTTTTGGGTTGTGAAGCTTTTGGGGTCTTCTTCTTTGCGATTTTGCTTGAGGATGAAGATTTTGAAAGATTCATGGTGGTTTTTAGAAAGTGAAGAGGGAGAAGTGAGGTTGACGGTTTGAGTTAGGGAGTACTTAGGATAGTTGCGTACCAGTACCTTGCAATAATTGATTTCTCAATCATGATTTATGAGGATGATTAAACCCTTCCAATTTTCCATGTTGTTTCAAGGTGGAGTACTTGGATTACACTTTAGCGGAGCTTGATCATTCCAAGTTCCAACCTCATCTTTTCATATTGTTGCCTTGCAAGAGGTTTAGTCATGATATCTCTAACTTACTCATGTGTATTGACATGCTTAACAATTATATTTTTATGCTCAACATTATCCTTAAGAAAATGATTTCGTATATGTATATGCTTAACCCTAGAATGATGCACGGGATTATTTGATATGCATATGGCACTAGTATTATCACAATAAATAGGAACACATTCAAATTTAATACCAAAATCTCTTAGCTGCTGTTTTATCCAAAGCGATTGGGAACAACAAGTTGTTGCTGTCATATATTCTCCTTTAGCGGTGGATAGTGAAACGGTGTTCTGTTTCTTGGAACACCAAGATACTAAACATGAGCCAAGAAATTGTACCATACCTGAAGTACTTTTTCTGTTGACAAGATCTCCTGCATAATCTGCATCACTATAGCCTTTCAAGTCATAGACATCACTATTAGGATAAAATAGGGACAAGTCATCTGTTCCCGGTAAGTATCTCAGAATTATTTTCACTGCTGTGTGATGTATTCCTTGGGATTTGATTGAAATCTAGCACATAAATCAACACTAAACGAAATATCTAGCCTACTAGCAGTTAAATATAATAAAGATCCTATCATGGCTCTAAACATAGTTTGGTCAACATTAATACCATTCCAATCTTCGTCTAGTCTTACATTAGTAGCCATAGGTGTATGGTTTGTTTTAGCATTATCTAAACCATATTTCTTTAGAAGTTCTTTAATACTCCCTCCTTCCCTATGAATTTGCAGCATTTTCTATTTTCGTCCGTCCCATTTAAATTGCAACATTTCTATTTTTGGACTATGGCCCACCACTTTCTTTTAATCTCATCCATACATTTTAACTCTCTTTTAATTCCATCCACACAGTTCATTCTCTCTCTTCATTTATTACCACTTTCTTAATTTTCACCATTTTCCTCTTTGCTACTATCTCATAGGGACAGAGGGAGTATATTTTTGTTGATGGAAAAATATACCGTTAGTCGTTTGTTTAATTTGCAAACCAAGGATGAAATTTAATTCTCAAATCATACTCATTTCAAATTCAGCACTCATAAGGTTAGCAAATTCTTTACATAGTGATTCATTAGTGGCTCCAAAAATAATATCATCAACATAAATTTGCACAACTAAAGTATCAGAACCTCTATTCTTAAAGAATAAGGTTTTATCAATTTTACCTCTAATAAAATCATTTTCAATCAAAAACTTAGACAATCTTTCATACCATTGCCTAGTAGCTTGCTTGAGCCCATAAAGAGCTTTATCAAGCTTATTTACATGATCTAGAAAAGATGGATTTTCGAAGCCAGGTGGCTGTTCCACAAAGACTTCTTCATCTAGAAAACAATTCAAAAAAGCACATTTCACATCCATTTGGTATAACTTAAAGTTCATAAAAGCAACAAAAAAAATTAGAATTCTGATAGCCTCTAACCTTGCTACGGGAGCAAATGTCTCGGTATAATCAATCCCTTCTTATTGATTGTATCCTTTAACCACGAGCCTTGCTTTGTTTCTTACAATGGTTCCATGCTCGTCCAGTTTGTTCCTAAAAACCCACTTTAGACCAATTATCTTTTTGTTCTTGGGTTTCTATTCTAAGTGCCACACTTTATTTCTTTCGAATTCATTCAATTAATCTTGCATAGCAACAACCCAATCGGAATCTTGTAATGCTTCTTCGTGATTCTTGGGTTCCAATGTTGAGAGAAATGCAAAGTGTGCACAACATTTTCTTAGCTGGGATCTGGTCTGTGTGCCCTTATTTATGTCACTTATGATCAAATCAAGTGGATGTGACTTTTGATGTTCCCACGACTTTGGCACAAATTCTCTTGTAGGAATATTTGTGGAAATAGGCTCATTGACTTGATTGAGATTTCATTCTCCTTCTGTTTGCTCATTCTGTTCATTTCTGGAACAGCTGAATTGGGGACACCTTGCTGGTCTTGGTTTCTCGGCTGTTCCTGTTCTTGATTAGGCTCTTCTGTTTCTTCTTGGACATGTTGTTTTCCTATGTTTCTAGGATCTTACTCTCTATGTATATCTTCATCATCTTCCCCGTTAGCAAGACCTATTTTAAAATTACCTGTATCTTGTTCACTTGTCATAAAGTTAGTTTCATCAAAAATAATGTGAACAGATTCTTCAACACACATACTTCTCTTATTATATACTCTATACGCTTTACTTTGAGATGAATAGCCAAGAAATACTGCTTCATCACTTCTTTCATCAAACTTTCCTATATTACGTTTTCCATTAACATGAACAAAGCATCTACATCCAAACACGCAAAAATAGGAAATATTCAATTTAATATCTTTAAACAGTTCATAAAGTGTCTTAGAAGTGATAGGTCTAATCAACACACGATTTAAGATATAACATGCAGTATTAACAGCCTCTGCCCAAAAATTTCTAGGGAGACCACTAGCAATCAACATGGTTCTAGCCATTTCCTCTAATGTTCTATTTTTACGTTCTACAACACCATTTTGTTGTGGTGTCCTTGGTGCGGAAACATTATGACTTATACTATGCTCATTACAATAATCCATAAAACTTGAATTATCAAATTCTTTATCATGATTTGATCGAATGTGGACAAGTTTACAATTACTAGATTTTTGTATTTTATTAGCAAAATAAACAAATTCATTGAAAGCCTCTTCTTTGCTAACTAAAATTATGGTTCAAGTAAATCTACTATAATCATCAATAATAACAAATACATAGCATTTGCCACTACGACATTGGATTCTCATAGGTCCACAAAGATCCATATGAATTAATTCAAGTGGTTTTGAGGTGGTCACAACATTCTTTGGTTTAAAGAACGACCTTATATGTTTTCCTTTGGCGTAAGGATCACAAATTTCATCCTTTTGGAATTAAGGGAGGGCAATCCTCTTACTATGTCTTTTGATCTTAGGGTATTAAGCAAAGAAAAGCTAGCATGACCTAATCGTTTGTGCCAAAGAAGAGGGTCATCTTCCATAACACTAAGACAAGTCAAAGAAAAGCTAGCATGACCTAATGGTTTTGGGAACAATGTGGAGGTCCACACCATAAGTGTTCCCTTTACGGACTCCTTCTAAAACAGTGTCTCCAGTGTCATTTCTAGAAATAATACATTTTTCAGAAGTAAAGTTTACAGAGTTACCTTTGTCACAGAACTGTGAAATACTTAGTAGATTATGCTTTAAATTCTCGACTAAAAATACATTATCAATTGCATGGGAACTTAACCTTCCTACTTTTCCTTTGGCAATGATTTCGCCTTTCATATTATCAGCAAAGGTCACAGTTCCTCCATCATAGGCTTCTAGTGAGAGAAATTTTGATCTATCACCAGTCATGTGTTTGGAACACCTACTGTCGAGATACCATGAGTTGTTCCCCCTCACTAGAACCTACAAAACGAACTAATTGTTAGAAGGTGGAACACAGTCATACTTGGGTTCCATGTCGATTATGCACGAATCATATTTCTTAATCCAAATCCTATCGGCATAAATTTGGTTCGCTTTGTCGTGTTGTTCCTTTTTTATACATTGATATTTAAGGTGCCCGGTTTTGCCACAAAAGGAACAGACTTTACTACTAAGGAGATCAACATAGACCTTTTTCTTTTTATTATTCTTATTGTAACCTAGGCCTTCAATACTTTTAGTTTTGGCCTCAAGAATCCATTTGGGAACTTCTTTGATTTTACCTTTTCCTCTTGAATTTATTTCAAGTTTCAATTTTTCATTTTCAATTTTACTGGATTCTAGGTCTAATTTTAACTTTTGAAATTCGGTATTAAAGTCACGAATGGATAGATCATTTAAGTCCATGTTTAAGCCGAGCAATTTGTATTGATTCAACTCAACATTAAGAATATTATTTTCTTCTTTTACTTTTTCCAATGCTTCCTTTAACATGACGTTATTATCTAGTAAATTAAAGAACCTATTTTTTACGTCGAACCTAAAAGAATTTAGGTAGGAAACATGGTCGTTACTCGTTTTAATGTCTTTTTCAATTTGGAGACAAGTGGTGGTTTTTTCATCTAGTTTTTCTTGTGTCTCAAAAAGCAATTCAATTAGTTTATATTTATCCCATTTGAATAGGTGGTTAGGAAATGAATTAGAACACAATACCTCTTTTTCTTTGGACTTTTCGTCATGAGTGGCCATGAGACATAGGTTAGCAGTTTCTTCTTCTACGGGGGCTTCTGTCTCTGCTTCGCTCTCGGATTCTCCCCATGCATCAATTATGGCATTGCGAAAGTCCGTCTTGTTGAAATTTCCTTTCATCGATTGTCTTCCCGTTTCCCTTGCCTTCCCTTTGCCCTTCTCGTTCTTCCATTAAGGGCGATGAAGTGATCAGTACTTCCACACTTATGGCATTCGTAGTTGGTTTTTGTATTTGTAGATCCTCTTTCTTTGTTCTTTCTTTGATTGGCGTATCTGCTATTCCTGAAGAACTTTTTGAATTTCGAACCAACATGGCAGCTTCCTCTTCATCACATTCTGACTCTTCTTGATCATTCGCTGCCAGTGCCAAGCATCTGACAATTATTTTCGATTCTAATCACTTCAACACAATAATATATACCAATTAGTGTTTCGTGTCAAGTTTCATGCATAACAAACCACGTTTAAGCTACTTTATGCGCGAAAGTGCCAAAAAAAGCTTAAAAAACCTTAAAAACGCAACTTAATACGTAATTTGAAGCATATGACTAAGATTTTCAATTCTAACCATTTGAACACAATAATATATACCAATTAGTATTGTGTGTCAAGTTTCATGCATAATAAACCACGTTTAAGCTATTTTATGCGCGAAAGTGCCAAAAAAGCTTTAAAAACCTTTAAAACGTATTTTAATACATAATTTGAAGCATATGACTAAGATTTTCAATTCTAACCATTTCAACACAATAATATATACCAATTAGTCTTGTGTGTCAAGTTTCATGTGTAGAAACACTTATAGAGAATGAACGCAACAAGAGGGGGGGTGAATTGTTGTGTTGCCTTAAAGAGTATTTAAGCCCTGTTTTTTACGGAATTTCAATCTAATAAAATACTCAAAGCGAATTAAAGAAACTTAAAAAGAACACAAGAATTTAACGTGGAAACTTTCTTGGCCTTAAAAGAAAGAAAGCCACGACCACTTCGGATTTCAACTTCTCTTATTAAGTTTTAAGTAACTTACAACTCAATTACGTAAAACTTTTTCTTCTCTTCTTTACTAGGCCTAATTCTCCTCTTCTCTTTCTCATTTCTCCTTCTCGTTTCTTTTTCTCCCTTTACAAAAACTTCTCACAATTCCCCTTAGACTTCCCCAAGTCTAAATTACACACTCATAAAACCCGTACAAAATAATTCTCTAAAATTGGATGAAAATAAAGAAATGCACAAGAAAAAATTGATTAATTTAATTGGCAATTAAGAACAACTTATCTTTTTCCTTTTCTTGATTTGATCTCACTTGATTCTTGAAAGGGGCACTCACAGCACCTATGGCATGTTATTCTAACTCTTTTATAAGAAGTAGAACCGTGTAACATAGCCATGATCCCATTATCAAATGATGTGGGAAGGTGGGTAGGAAACTTGGAGGTTACTCCAAGTCCCACGGTTAGTTTATGCCAAAAATAGTAAATCCTATTTTAGTGGAGATTAAGTAAGATTTAAAATATTTTAGTCTTTTTAAATAGGTGGTTATTTTTAGCCAATTAAAAACCCTTGTGCAAGTCTTATTTTCAACCGTACAAGCCAACAAAAAGAAAAATAAAAATAAAATTCATTTCCCTACTCTTAGTTGACTCATTTCTCTGACTCGCTGCGTTAGGAACACTACGTTGTCTCCATCTGGTCCGACTTCAGTTTCATCAATCTTGGAACTCGAATATGTAAATCGATTGTTTGACTTTCAAGATTGACTCTTTATGTTGACTTTGACTTTGACATGCAATGTTCTTTCACAACCTTCTTAGGTACCATCAACGATTATGACAACCGGATATACGACCTACAAAAACCAATCTCTAAAGCATTTTGTTTGTTTATAATTGTTAAGTCATCATCAAAACTTAAATGGGCCAAAAAATCCCCCCTTTTTGATGATGGCAAACTTTATAAACAAACTTAATTAAGAAACATAGAGTAAAATAAACATCTAGAACAAGCTAGAGATTAAACCAAGTCTAAACATATTTAGTAAACTAAAATATAACAAGAATAAAAATAATAAACACATCAACTTAAGCAACTCTACTAAGGTGAAGTTGAAAGAACATAAGTAATCATCATAAGTGATAAGCATACAAATAACCAGTTAATTAGAGACAGTTTCCTATAAGCATTCACAAAGTCATAACCCAAATAACCTATAATTAGTTTAGAACAAACAAAGACTAAGTTAAGAGTTTAAGCATTCACAAGTTTCAGTTAAGTTTGTTGCCTTTCTTCCCCCTTTTGACATCATTGAAAAAGTAGGGGTTTTATCAAACCACAGCACTAAGGCAAGCGTTAGAAAAATTAAGAAAGTAAGCAGTAAACCACAAAGCAAATACCAAAATAGAATCAAGAAATGCAAGCACCAACATCATAGACCATAAACTAAAGATGCATAAGGAGAAAGTAGTAGCATAATTGTTAGTTATACAAATGGGCGTACCTTAGCGCGGTACTCAAAATAAGATAGTAAATTGTTTGGAGAAATAGTTGATGAGGCCAACAAAGTCAAATATTACATAAAATGATTTAATAAGCAGACGGAGGGATCAAGGCGCAGTCTCTTCATCTATGAATTCGGTTTGCACTTCCACCGTGTCCAGTTTAGCTCCAAGACGGGACTCCATCTGGGTAAGCTGGTCAGTGATGGATGCAAGTGAAACACGAACCTCATCCTGAAGAGCATGTAACTGAGACTGAAAATCAACAAATTTGGTGAGCAAGAGATCAAGGGTAATAGGAGGAGGGACAACAGATTGGTCATCATCAAAACCAGTGTAGTGTGGTGGTGGTGAAGTTAGAATAGGTGATGGTGGTGGTGATGGAATATGGGATGGGTTAGGTGTGCTTGGCTTTGGTGATAGAGGGTTCTGAGAGGTAATGTCATCATTCAAGCACGAAGAACGCTTAGACTCCAACCTGCTGCTCTTTCTTGGTGTGAGCACAGGTTGTTCCTTGTTAGGCACATTCATTTCATTGTCTTCTGAACTGGATTCTACTTCCTCCAGTTCTGCGTTTTCCCTTTCCTCAGCATGTTCCCCCTCACTTGCTGCTTCCCCCTGTTCCTTTTCTGTCTCTGCCTCAGTAGTGGCAGTGGGAACAGTCTCTTGATTCTCTTCTTCCAAATCCTCCCCATCTACTTCTTTTCCTTCTTTCTCCTGTTCCTCACCGGAACTTACACACTCAACATCTTCTACTACATCCTCTAGAATCCCGTTGTCATTTAATTTAAGATGCAAGTTGGTAAGACACTTAACACCTATTTTATTGCTAGCACTCATAGGGAATTCTAGGCCTTTAAGAGGCACACCAAACTTTTTAAAGATATGGGTTAAAAAGCCACCATATCCAACCATAGTTTTCTTCTCAATGCAATCGGCCAAATGTGATATCATCAAAGACGGAAAATTAATCTTTATGTGATTGGCTAAGCAGTAAATCAAAGTCGCATCTCTTAAATTTACCTCACTACGTTTTGACCTACGTGGTAAGATAAATCTCTTAGCAATGTTATACAGTAATTTGTGGAGAGGAGACAGTGAGTTGTGACTGAACCGCTTTTTATCATTTACTCCTACAAATTTTAACACTATTTTTCATTGATTCCTGAAAAAACAATTTTAGACCCAACATAATAAGTATCGAATCCCACAACAGGTACCCCACACCATTCTCCCAGCATAAGACTGTTAAACTCTATCTTAATTTCTTTCACAGTACTTGAACAAACCCCATTGTCAATCAAAAAATTGTTAATAAACTCTCGCATCAAATGTGAAAGGAATTAAAAGATAAATGGAATTGCCATTTTCCAAAAAGGAAAGAATTAATCATACCATTTTCTATCCAAAGCCTCCCTTTTAACTGGATGATGATGCTCCTTTTGATTTAGTTCTTTTTTCCTTCTTGCATGTCTTTAGGAGTTTTTTATCTTTGACTTTTTTGTTATGATGACTGTGGTATTTCACTAGGCGAAGGATGAATTACTTGTATGGACGGGTGGAGGATGTTTTGTGAGTTGGGTTTGTAAAGGGATGAAAGGACGGTTTATGAAGGGTTTGTACAACTTCCAAATGACGGTTTTGCATGTGAAATGAGTGGTGTAACGAGTAGTTTTTAAGGGTAGGTTCGGTGAATGAGGTGCTTAGTGAAATGATTTTCGAAACACCCCAATGATCCATCTTCCACTTTAAATTAAGTTGACTCATCGAAAATAAATAAAAGAAAATGCTGGAATTTATGTGGAATAATAATAAAAAATATATAACAAATTTTTTTCATTTTATAATATGGGGATAATAATAATAATATAAAATAAATTATGCTACATGGTCTATTCAGTTAGACAAGCAATCAAGACAATATTCATGGCACATGCTTAGATAGTTGCCATCTAAATCTCCGAATGATTGAATTTTCAATCTTGTTGTTGTGGTTGGTCTAACCCTTCCAATTATCACGTGCTTTAGAGGAGGAATTCTAGCATTAAACTTTAGTGAAGCTTCGATCATACCTAGCTCCAACCTCATCTTTCAAATTGCTCCCTAGGAAGTGGTTTCGGCCATTATGTCTCAGAACCGTTCATTAGTACTACATGTTTGACAATAATATTTATGTGCTCAACATTATCCTTAAGAAAATGATGTCTAATATGGAATGTTTAACTCTAAATGATGCACTGATCTTTTGATATGCATAGGTAATCGGTATTATCGCAAGTAAATAGGAACGATTCAAATTTAATACCAAAATCTCTTAAGTTGTTTTATCCAAAGCATTTGGGAAGAATGTGCCAGTCTAACATATCAATTTCAAGTAGATAAGGCAACGGTGTTTTGTTTCGAACACCAAGATACTTAAACATGAGCCAAGAAATTGTACCATTCCCCAAGTACTCTTCTATTCACAAGATCTCCTCCGATAATCTGCATCACTAAAACCTTCAAGTCATAGACATCACTTTTGATAAAATAGGACAAGTCATCCGTTCCCTCAAGTATCTTAGAATTCTCTTTACCCGATGGTGTGATTCCTTAGATTTGATTGAAATCAGCACACAAACCAACACCGAATCCAAATATCGAGTCTACTAGTAGTTAGATATAGTAAAGATCCTATCATGCCTCTATACATGGTTTGATCGACACTTGTACCATTCGCATCTTCATCTAATCTAATGTTAGTGGCCATAGGTGTGTGGTTCGTTTTAGCATTATCAAGACCATATTTCTTTAGAAGTTCTTTTATATATTTTTGTTGATGTATGAAGATACCATTTGCTGTTTGTTTAATTTGCAAACCAAGGAAGAAGTTTAATTCTCCCATCATACTCATTTCAAATTCATCACTCATTAGGTCAGCAAATTCTTTACATAACGATTCATTAGTGGCTCCAAAGATAATATCATCAACATATATTTGAACGACTAAAATATCTGAACCTCTATTCTTGAAGAATAAGGTCTTGTCAATTTTACCCCTTATGAACTTGTTTTCAATCAAAAATTTAGATAATCTCTCGTACCATTGCCTAGGAGCTTGTTTTAGCCCATAAAGAGCTTTATCAAGCTTATAAACATGATCTAGAGAGGATGGGTTTTCGAAGCCTGGTGGCTGTTCCACAAAGACTTCTTCTTCTAGAAAGCCATTTAAGAAAGCACATTTTACATCCATTTGATATAATTTAAAGTTCATAAAGGCAGCAAAAGAAATTAAGATTCTAATAGCTTCTAACCTTGCTCCGGGAGCAAATGTTTCAGTATAGTCAATACCTTCTTGTTGATTGTACCCTTTGACTACCAACCTTGCTTTGTTCCTTACTATTGTTCCATGCTCATCCAGCTTGTTTCTAAATACCCATTTTAATCCAATTATCTTTTTATTCTTGGGTTTTGGTTCCATGTGCCACACTTTATTTCTTTCAAACTCATTTAGTTCATCTTGCATAGCTAGTACCCAATCTGAATCTTGTAGGGCTTCTTCATGATTCTTGGGTTCCATGTGAGAGAAAATGTGCTGTAAGGTTTCTATTTGGGGACCTTGTTTTATGCTTCCTTTACCTATATCGTCTTTTGAATCAAGTCTAGGGATGGACTTTTGATGTTTCCACTGCTTTTGGGACAAAGTCTCTATCGAGACGTGATGGAAGCTCTAATTCACCAATTTGATTCCCGATTTGGCCCAGCCTTCATTTCTTTCATCTTGTAAATTTCTCAATAATATCCGAGTAGGAACGCCGTCGTTCTCCGATTTGCCTTTTGTTCCGTTCTTTATTTGGTTCAAGATTTTGAACCCCTGTTGTTCTTCCCGTTTCGCCCTTATGTATGTTTTCTCATCTTCCGTGTTAGCAAGACCCATTTAAAATCAATTGCTTTTTCACTTGTATAAAATTAGTTTCATCAAAGATAAAAGGAAAAGTATCTCTTCAACAAAAGTTTTCTTATTAGACTTATGTTTATGGAGATGAATAGCTAAGAAATACCCATCACTTTTTCATCAAATTTACCTATATTTCTTTTCCATTTAACAAAAACATCGACATCCAAATATTAAAATATGAAATATTAGGTTTAATCCCTTTAAATGCTTCACGAGGGGGTTTTTGAAGGATTCCAATTAAAAATATTTAAAATTTAGCATGCGTGATTGACCCGGGGTCCGCCCAAAAGTTTCTGGGTAGACCACAGATAAACATGGTTCTAGCCTTTCTAAAGTTATATTTTTACGCCCACCACACCATTTTGTCGAGGTTATCCTTGTGGGAAAAATTTTGATTAAACCAGCCAAGAATAATCCATAAAACCTTTTAATTTTCAAATTCTTTTTCCATGATCCCGGGTTTTATGTGGACAAGTTGATTGTTATTGATTTTGTTTATTGGCAAAATGCAATAAATTTATCAAATGCCTCATCTTGCTTACAAAAACAAGTCCAAGAAATCACCGTAATCACAACTATAACAAATACATATCGCTTCCAATTCCGGACTTTGGGTTCCGGTCCACAAAGATCCATAGAATTAATTCAAGGGCTTTGAGGGTGGGGCACTATTTTTTAGGTTTGAAAAAGACTAATCTTTACATGTTTTTTCCCTTTGCAAAGGATCACATAATTTCCATCCTTTTTAAATTTGAGGGACGGAATCCTTAACTGGTCTCTTAGTTCTTAAATGTATTTAAATGGGGAAACCAGTATGACCTAAACGCTTATGCCGAGGGGGAGGGTCATCTTCTAAAACACTAAGACATGTTGGGGGGGTTTTGGGGGAAAAAGGCGTTCCAAAAGAAATTTTCCCCTTTTTCCCCATTCCTCCGATGATTCCCGGCCTTTAAAAAGATGAATTTTAAAATAAATTTACGAGTTCCCCGGTAAAATTTTTAGAGATGTTTTTTGTTGTGTTTAAATTTTTTTAAAATTAAAATTTCTTTTTGGGGAATTATTTTTATTTTTCCTTTTTTTAAAAGTTTCCCTTTACTTTTCTATTGCCCCCAAAGTCACACCCCCCCCCAAAATTCAGGGGGGTTTTCCCAGATGTTCCCCCTTGGGGGCCGGGGTCAGGGGTTTTTTTGGGGAAAACAAACCACTCTCAGTTTTTTTTGGGGTTTTTTCCCCCACTAGAACCTTAAACCCCCCCCACATAGGGGGGAACCCTCCATCCCGGGTTCCGGGGACATAAAAATTTTCCATTTTTTTTCCCCCAAAAAACCCCATCAATTTTTATATTTTTTTTTTTTGGGGTTTAAAAGGCCCCCCCCTTTTTTAAATTTTTGGGGATTTTTCCCCCCCCTTTTTTTGGGCCCAAAAAAGGGCCCTTTTTTTCCCCTTTGGGAGATCAAAAGGCCCCTTTTTTTTTTATTTTTTTTTAACCCCAAACCAAAAAATTTTTGGGTTTTTTAAAAAACCCAAATCCTTTTGGGGGAAAACCCCTTTTTGATTTTTCCCTTTTATTCCCTTTGAATTTAATTTCAAGTTTTTTTCATTTTTTTTTTGGGGGGTTTTTGGGTTTTTTCCCTTTCAATTTTTGTTAAAACGTTTTTTTCCCCAAATGGCCCCTTTTTTTTTTTCCCCAATCCCCCCAAATATTGATTTCCAGTTCAATTTTTTAACATGGCATTTTTTTTGTTTTACCTCTATAGCTTTTTTTAAAAAATTATTTTTTCCCGGGCAAAAAAAACCCCCGGGTTTTGAACATCAACCTTTTCGGGTTTTTTGGTTTTCCCCCGGGCCATTCTTTGGGCCTTTTTTTTTTTTTTTGGAAAATTTTTTTAAAAATTTTGGGAATTTTCCCCCTTTCCCCTTTTTCCTTTTGGGGTTTTCCCCAAAAAGGGCCTTTCCCCAACCCCAAAATTCCCCTTTCCCCCACGAATTTCGGGTTAAAAATTTTAAACGGTTTTTTTCCCCCTTTCCCTTTTTTCCCCTTTCTTTTTTGGTTTTTTGGCCGCCTCCCAAAATTTTTTTTAAATTTTTGAATTTCCCCCAACCCCATTTTTTTCTTCCCTAATTTTTTTTAATTTTTTTCCCTTTTTTCCCCTCCCCCTTCCGTTTTTTCCCAAAAATTTTCCCCTTTTAAAGCTGGGTCATGGGGGAAACCCCACCAACTCTTCCAAAATTGGAATTTGGAAAATTTTTGGTTTCCCCTTAAAAGGGGTTGGGGCCCTTTTTACCTTAAAAGAATCTTTGGGGGGGGGGGGTTTTTTTAGATTTTTCCCCCCTTTTTTTCCACCCGGGGAAAAATAAGCCCTTTCCAAAGAGAGAAATTTTTTTTAAAGGGGGAACCAATGAAATTTCCAAAAATTTCTTTTGGTTCCATAAAAAATTTTTTTTGGTTTTAAGGGAAAAAACCCCCAAATTTGGAACGTTTTTTTTTTAAAGGGGGTTTTCCCTTTTTCCAAAAACTCCTTTCCCAAAAATTGTTTTAGTTTTAGAACCCCCGGGGAATCTTGGGGGGTTTTTTTTTTCCCCCCCCCCGGGGGGAAAAGGGGGGGTTTTTTGGCGGCTTATCCCTTTCCCTTTTTCCCCGGGGGCCTTCCCCCTTCCCCCCCTTTCCTCCCTCTTCCATGGGCACCCTTATGAAGGGGGGGGTTTCCCCCACACTTTGGCATTTCCTTTTTGGGGTTTTTTTTTGTACCCCCTTTTCTTTGTTTTTCTTTGATTCAATTTATTCCCTAAATTTTTTTTAAATTTCCCCAAACCAAATCCCTTTCTTAAAAAAATTTTTTCCTCAAATTTTTTTTCGTTTTTTTCCCCCCCGGGTTTCCCAAGCATTTGAAATTATTTTTTTTTTAAAATTTCCTTAACAAATTTTTTCCCAAAAATTAGTGTTTCGTTTTGGCTTCAGGGGATAAAAACCCCAAATTTTTAAAATTTAAAAAAGGTGCCCAAAAAAACCTTAAAAATTTTTTAAAAAAGGCAAAATTTTAATTTTAAATTTGCAAATTTATACTTTAAAAATGGGATTTTCCCAGCAAAAAAAGCTTTTTTTTTATGCTTTAAAATCCCAAAAAATTTTTAAAACCTTTTAAAAAAAACGATTTTTAATACAAAAATTTAAAGGGCCTTAAAAAAGATTTTCAATTTTTAAACCCCCTTTCCCTTTAAAATTTTAAATAAAATCCCCAAATTAGTTCAGGTGTTAAACCTCAAAAAACCTTTTGGAAGAAGGGCCCAACAAGGGGGGGAAAAAATTTTTGCGGGCCCCCTTTTTAAAAGTTTTTAAAAGTTTTTTTTTTTTCAAATTTAAAAAATTCAAAAATAAAAATTTTTAAAAAAAAACCCCAAAAAAAACATCAAAAATTTAACGCGGAAAACCTTTTTCCTTGGCCTTAAAAGAAAAAAACCAAAATTCCCCACCCCCCTTTTTTTGGTTTTTCATTAAGTTTTAAAGAACCCCAAAACCCCAAATTTACAAAAACCTTTTTCTTCTTGGGGGAAACCCCTTTCCCCCTTTTTCCTTTTTTCCCTGGGTTTTCTCCTTCCCCTTTTTTCCCCCTTTAAAAACCCTTTCTCAAATTTCCCCCTTTTTTGACTTCCAAGTCTAAATTTTCAAACACTCATAAAACCCGATTAAAAAATTCGGGGGAAAATTTGTTTAAAAAAAAGAAAGAAAAAAAAAAAAAAATTTTTTAAATTTTTTAAACCAAATTAAGAAAAACTTTTTTTTTTTCCTTTTTTTTTTTTTTAATTAATTTTTTTTTCCCCAAAACCCCACAAAAATTTTTTGGGGGTATTTTTAAATTTTTTAATTTTTTTAAAGGAAAACCCCAAAAAATAAGCCTTTCCCCCCAATTTTCAAAGATTTTGGGGGGGAAACCCCCCTTTAGGGGGGTTTCCCAAGCCCCTTAATTTGCTTGGGGTTTACCAAAAAAAAAAAAAAACCCTTTTTTAGTGGGGGGAT
>CM033455.1:15863552-15908756 GCA_019425755.1 Amaranthus cruentus
CCTTCTTTGGTCTCAAGCTTCTGATAAAAGGCTTCAAACGCTTGATCTTTTGCCTCCGCTACTACTTTTTTAGCCGCCCGTTTAGCTTCTTTATAGCTCTCCTTATTCTGTGTCCTATCCTCTCCCTCCTTGCAAGCCATGAGCTCCTTGAAACTCCTGTTTTTTTCTTTTATCTTCTTTTGCACTTCTTCGTTCCACCACCACGAATCTTTAGAATGGTTTTTGCCATGTTCGTCCACATTTAGTTTGCATCGTCTGGTACACTTGGGTAGCCCGATGTCTTGATCTTGTCTGACACAGCTGCGACTATATCCCCCTTAAATCTTCCCCACATGATCGTTTGTTTGACATGTAACTTTTTCTCGGCAATCTTTCTCCTCATACGATACACTATTACTAATAGCCTATGTTGGTTGGGCATCTCCGTACCTAGCACTACCTTATAGTCTAGGCACGAGCTCCGGTCAATAACAATGCTATACAGATATAGAAGCAGTACCAGCGTATTGTGCTGCAAAACCTATTGACATTACAATTTGTGGAGAGCAGGAGTTTAAGACAATGTTCATGAGCATAAGTATAGCTACAAAGGTGGTGGTGTTTGCTAATATTTTGAGTTGAAATATCAGAATATTCAAGTTTTTTTAATAAATTAATAGTACTGACTGATGAGAACAGGAGGCAAGCCTAATCAAGAGTATGATTTAGTGTCACTGGTAGCGTTATTATTTATTAGGATACAAAGGTGGTGGTGTTTGTTTCAATGTATGATAAAGCCTATGCATCTATATATGTTGGTTTTTTCCCGCATCTTTTTGTGTAGAAGATTACTCATGTTGGTTTTAAACTATAACTGCACATCGAAGAAATGAACAACGACGGTAAACTTCCTAGTACAAGCAAAAGACTACAAATGTTAAACATATTTATGAAATACAAAGACTTTTGCAAAGGTAAACAATTTTGATAAAGCTACGTCGAATGCTTTCATTACGTTTCTTCGGTTTTCCCTTGCAAAGTGTTTATGTTTCATATGTGTTCTATTTGTTTTTTTCTTGTTGTTTGTTTTGGTTACACGTGTTAAGGTTTAGATATCAAGAGCTCTTTTAGATGTATGTGTTGTATTTGTTTCTTTTTCTTGTTTTTTTCTTGTTTATGTCTTCGTCCTTATAGTTGATGTATTTATGTTGCCAACTACGAACTGTTTTGTCATCTTTATTTTTGTTTGATTTTGATTTATTATGTCTTACAAGAAAACCTTTTGCCTCAAATCTGAATCGGGTAGTTGTCAAGTCGTTTTAAAAACCTATTTCATCGATCAATTATGAAATATATTTTACTATTTTTTCATGTAAATAATCATGATAAAACATGAAAAGTCTTCTTTAGAAAAACAGTGATATTGCTACAATTCTAAGTTAACTTATCAATTTAATAGTTGGTGACCTATAGCCATGCGAACGACCCATAATCGCCCTATGTCTCATTAGGAGAGGTAGGACAAGATTCGAATCTAATATCAATCAACAACCAACATCAATCTCAACCCTAATCCTAAACATTAAACACAAGATCAAAACCTAGGGTTTCTCTAACCCAAAAACCTTAAAGAACTACTCTAACATGTTGAAAGCAATAAAGAAAGCATTAAAAGAAATTAAAACAAGAAATCATAAACGAATTGAGGAACATGAACGCAATAAATCTACATTATGAAAACATTAAAAAAGAAAGCATAAAGAATGCATTAAATGACATTAAAACAATAATTGAAAGTAAACTTACATAAATGAAGAAGAGGAAAGCAATAGAGGGTGATGTTCTAAGGTGAGGCACAAGGCACTCACAATAGACATAGGGTTTACATTCTGAAATGGGGGTATATATAGGGTATATAAGAGTGGGGGATAAAAGCCCTAAAAGACCTACGGAAGTAAGCTTGCGAAAATAAAACACGTGCTGATTCTGTGCCGCATTCGCCCGAATATGAGGCCTATTCGCCTGAATGGCACCTCATTCGCTCGAATAGAGGTACATTCGGGGTTTCCAGAGAGTTCAAGCACCAAACAACAACTTTTCAAACACATTCGCCCGAATAGGGCAGCTCCTTCGCCCGAATGCATGAGCTTTCGCTCGAATTGAACTTCATTCGCCTAAAATAGAGACTTTAAAGTTCATATGCATAATTTCATTAGACATTCACCCGAATGGGCTGCTGCATTCGCCCGAATTGGCTTGCATTCTCCATTTCCAGAGACTTAGAACTAATTTCCTTGAAGCTTTGCATCCATTCGACCGAACCTGACCTTCATTCGACTGAATGGGAGGTCGAGAAGCTCCTTTTTACTCTTAAGATGTATCTTCGAGGTGCGGGAATGCCTTGAAACTTTGCGAGATACTCGGGGATGACTCGATATGCGTGCTTTATCTTCGATTGAAGCGTCTAAGTCTCGTACGCAACGCAAATACCTCAAAACACTTGGGAATACCTTCGAACACAATGGAGACAAGAGCAGGGTAAAATCATGCATAAAATATGCAAAAGCTAATCGAAAACGCGAGACTTGACACTAGAATTAGGAGATAAATGTGCTCTAAAACAAGCAAATCACACACAGACTCACAGACACACACAGATACACAGATACACACACACAGGCGCGCACACACACACACATACACACACACGCATACACACACGCACATACACACACACACACACAAACACAAACACAAGCATACATACAACATGTATAGAATTTGAAATCAGAATTTGGAATCAAAATTGTGTAATGTGTGGGTAGGTGGTAGTAAAAAAAATAAAAATTAAAAATGCAATAAAAAAGTAAGAAAAATAAAAATGCACTAAAAAAATAGGAGAAGGTGGGGAATTAATTTTCTTACTTTTTTCTTTTTTTATTGCATTTAAAAATTTTTTTTTCCTTTTGGATTTTCCTTTTTTTGGCATGTTGACCTACAATTGTAGGTTACCAACACGTTAAGGATGCTAGAGGGAAACTCTCATCAAAGTTTGTATTATTCAGGGTTAATCGAAAGTTTGTATTATTATAGGAAAATCAGTTAAAGTTCATATTATTCATGGTAATTTTTCCTAAGTTTTATTACCAATTGGACATAGTGCATTTCTTGAAATTTCACAATGTAAGTCCATTTGGTACATACTATTATTTTGTACAAATGAGAGGAAAAAATATGGAAATAGTACATTATGTACAATTGACTATTAATATATTATTCTGTTTAGACTGTGTACATGTATAAAAAAAATATAATCGTACGTACAAGCACTAAATCTTGTTACTTCTATTTTTTTTAAAATTGATATTATTAATCTAACTTTTCTCTCGGTCACTGTGAATATTCCCATTTGGATTATTTTGTAAGAAACCAACCTTGGCCCTAGTTAGCTGTCAGTAAACTAATACGTTATGCAGATAGCAAACTAAAAGTAAAAGTTGAATTATTAAAAGATAAAAAGTTATAATGAATAGCAAACAAAGGGCAAATGTTGAATCGTTAAAAAATAATTAAAAAATGAGATTATTTATAGCGGACGGATAAAAGATGAATTATTAATATCAACTTTTTTATTGCAAAGCAAAAAAAAAGTATTGCATTGCTACTTCGGCTAATTATAGCCTATAGAGCTATTCTTTTCCAATTCAAATGGTCTTGTATGAGACCGTCTCACCATGAGACGGGTCCATATAATAGCCCATGTCGTCAATTGATTACTTAATCATTTTAAAGTTACGAGTAATTACTCTAAGATTATAAACGGTGATCATATTAAATTTATGAGTGATTATTTTAAGACAAAAAATATATATTGAACCAACCCAATAAAAATAATCTTCAAATATATTCCTTCTTTGAACATAAAATGTGGTATATCATGAATATCTTGGAAAGACATATCAAGTAGGAGTACATATATAATTGACTTCTGCTTATTTTCAAATTGTTGTTCATTTTAAAAGGGTCACGTGATCCTCGTGTTTAACAGGGTCATGTGATTCAATAACAATGATGACATATCTATCTGTAACTATTACTAAAATAAAATACTGCTCACTTATTAAAATTGCTTACGTGTCACTTTTTTAATAAAAATTTTCCCTTCAAAACTTAAGGATGACGTCATTGTTTTAATGACTATTATTAATATTGTTGACTTTACTAATTTTTAAATATGACTAATATTACCAAATTAATTGATTTTTTACTTTTGATGTTACATCTTTTAATGTATTAGGAAGTGATAGAAATATATTTTATTTTATTTTTATAATTTTTATAAAATCTTTATTATGTTTTTTATTAAATGAGTATAAAATATTTTGAGATGGTTAAAATATAAAAGCATAAATTCTTTTACTTTTTTTGGACACAAATATGTCTAAAATTTTATTAACGCCTAGTTATTAACTAATATAAATAACAATGATGACATTATTATTATTAACTAAAATAAATATCAATGCAATACATAGATTATTAGTATGTAGAGACATATAAACTGAATATGATTGTAAATGTTTGTACATTGCATGAACGTGTAAAAATTTTTTCTTTTTTTGAGATAAGTAAAATTAGTTAATTTAATACAATTTGATTAAATTACAAATGTTGGAAAATAGTTATACATTATGTTTATGTAGCAAAATTTGTAATTAGTAAACTCAATTATTCTCTTTCCACTTAAAATATGCTCAACAATTAATTTAAAATACACCTAGCTATCAAACTCATTTTTTTAAAGTAAATCATATTTATCTTTAATAATAATAAAAAAAAAGGATGCATTTCTAGTAGATAAGGAATTAATGAAAGTATATTAGTAGACAACTTGAATAATTTAGTATATTTTATGTTAAATGAAAGTTGGATGTGTTTGAATCTATGAATAGTTGAGTTTATTAATATGAAAATTTTCTTCAATGTCTCACATAACTAGTAACTTAAATTAAAGACATGATTGTTCATATGAAAGCTGTTGTAATTTAGGCCTGTATAATGGTTACCGGAAGTTAATGAATTAATTAATTAAATAAATTTAATTTAATTAAATTAATTAAGTATATCCCAAATTTGTAAAGGAAAGCATAAACGAGACAGAATCAAGTGCACGGCTTGTGGCCTGGTGCGCGGCTCAATGAGGCAGGCAGAGCCCTTTGCGCGGCTCGCGACCTTCTACGCGGCTCGCGGAGGCCCTGTTGCATGCGAGGTTCTTCTTGTAAACGTTGTTTTCTGTTTTGTTGGTAATTTTATAACTAACAACGGTTATTATGGCTATTTTAACCATGTTCTTTGGGATGAACGGGTTGATTGAAAGACGACATAAGTTGTGAATCGACCTCATGTTTCGTGAAGTGATGCGTTACTTCATGAAGTAGTGTGAGTTGTTCTATAAATATAGAAGGCTTGGATGTTATTTGTGACATGCAATTTCTGACTTCTTTTCTTCTCTAGCACTTTACATCGAGAACTTGCAATACTCATTTGTAATTTTTCGTTTCTTCTTCCATTTAATTTTCTCTTACATCATTCTAATTTCTGTGTGCTCGGAATTTAATGTAATTCATTGTATCTCATAACATATTTCTGGTATGCATTCCCAATTACCGTAGTAGGGAGGAAATGATGTTTTAGGAAAGAGCATCTGGCCTAGAATTAATATCAAGATCAAACAAAATCTTCTTGTTACTATGTTCGATATATGGTGATTCCCGATGATCAAGTTTGCTTTTGGTGTATGTTAAGCAAAGGTTTGAATTTGTCATATGTTTTTATAACCTACTATGTTTATGTAACTTTATTTTATATGTTTGGTTTATAAAATTAAAGTCACAATAACAACAATCTAAAACATCAAATTTCTAAAGTATGGCAAGTCTCAAAGTTTAACCACAAACTTTGTCAAGATTGAAAAATTTGTTGGGAATGTTTTAAAGTTTGCTTATATGAAAGTTACACCATGCTCGGGTGATGAGATAATCATAGAGATTTTTAAAAGGGTGCATTGGTTCGATAAACGGACACGTTGGTTCGATAAACGGACACGTTGGTTCATGAACTTGCGTTGTTTCTTGTACTCTTGATCAAGTTATGTAAGACAGATGAACATAATTACATGGTAGAGATGATATTTCTTAAGTATGTAAGTGTCTCTATGTTAAAGAGATGGACATAAGTGTCTCTAGTACATTGGATTAGGGAATATAAAGAAAGGGGTTAAAAAATAATTATCTAACATTTATAAGTCTTACATTATTTATGGGTTAGAATACACATTATCAACATTAATAATTCATATTAATATTATTGTGAATTTTTGAAATTTATTTCACCACTAATATATTTTATTACAATTACAATTACAACTATTTTAAATAAAACTCTTAATTAATGATTTGTATTGCATTATGGAAGATGAATGAATGACCTAAAAATTGCATTATAAGTATGACACATGGCACATGTTTGTAAAATGCATTGTAAATTGACACTTGTCACAAAATGTTTATGAATTAGTAGTAATACTAGATAGTGCCCTTGCGATGCACGACTTTATCAAATTTTTTGACATATTTTTGTATTATATTTATATTTTATTTCACTATGAACAGTTGTATACGTTACGTACATTATATCATATTTTGCATTGTGCGCAATTATATTTATACTTTTATTTTTTTATTTTGAATAAAAGAGCAAATGGTTCTCACCTTAAGTACAATACGAAATTATAAATTTTTTAAATAAAAAATAGTAACATACTAATTTTTCTAAAAAAAATACCTATTACATCAATTTATAAAACTATTAAACATTATTAGTATCAATAACACACAATAAAATCAAATATAAATATATAGAAGTATGTAAAATTATATCACTATAAGAAATTTTTAATTGGGCGACAAAAAAGACTTCTTTTCGGCGACAAACATAAAGTTGTAGCACATATAAATTTTGGGCGATAAAATTAAAATGTGAGGCACAATAGTACAACTTGGGCAACAAATTTAAAATATCTGGCACAATAGTAATGCTTTGGCGACAATTTAAAGTATGTGGCCCAATCATATTGCTTGGGGTGACAAATTTAAAATATATGGCACAATAGTAATGCTTGGGCGACAATTTATAATGTGTAGCACAATGACTTTGCTTGGACGACAAATTTGTAATGTCTGTTACAATAGTATGCTTGGGCCACAAATAAATAAAGTATAGCACAACGGTATTTCTTGGGCGACAAATAAATAAAACATTGAAAATCCAAATATTTTGACTTAAAATTTTAAAAGGGCGCCCTTCTTTTTACACTAACTCTCAAAATTAAATAACGTGCCGTTTTTATCTTCCTTAACATGTCGGTTGTCAGTACATCTTGATTTAGAAGATTGGACGTACAACCACAAAACAGGTCAGATTCGACAACTTCTGATATGCGAATAAAAAAAACTACTTCACCGTTGCATCCGAAAGGTACGAATTACCTTGGGTATCAAATCCCATGATTTATAAAGGCCGTTTACTATTTTTAATCATTTTAAGCGTCTACGCGATTTTTAACTTAACCGAACACCCAAAACGTTCCAAAAATGACACAACGAACCCACAAAAATTCGCGACATGCAAAACAAGGCAGAAAGTTTCTGGCCAAAGGTGAATTTTTATGATATATAATATTTTATTTGATATTCATTCAAATTATTTTCCAATTAATGAAAAATTGTTACGACAATAAATCTCAAATATTTAACTTCATTTAAATCACAAGTTTATCAAATAAATAAATACTTACAATATCTAAAATAGCAGCTTAATAAAAACATAAATTTTTATTTTATTATACACATTCAATTTTTCAAATTTCCAAGTTCAAAATCTAATATATTCTTATAATGATTTTTTTTATATAACAAATTCTGAAATTAATTCTTGACTGCCTCCACATTCGGTCGAGACGCAACACAACATCGGTCGAAGCTTCAAACAAATTGGTCCAGAAGCTATTTGTGGGTTTTATTCAGTTCGGTCCAATCTTTAAAACTCCAATTGCTTATTAAGCTTGTGGATGAATTCTTGATTATTCAATTAAATTGGTTTATACAATTCTTAGGTATTGTTTTCTATTTTCAATTGCTTAAATCTTTTTTGTTGATTCAATGAATTCTTATATCTCAATTTTCATTAATAATTTATTTGTTGATTCAATGGATTCTTTGTTGATGGAAACTCTTTTCTATTACCCATTTGCATAACTCTTTTTTGTATTCTTTTGAAATCAAGATTACAAATTAAGATTTGTTATTGAGGTTCTTGTGAAATTAGAGTTTGTTTTTGATGTTTTAATTGCTTAAAATTATATTTATTATTTTTTGTTTACACAAATAATTGTTAATGACACTCGTTTGTTCTTTTTATTTTTTGTTTTGAATTATTTTTCTTTTCCTCATATTTTTTATGTTATTATTGCCAAATGTGTTTAATTGATTTTGGGAAGAGCAATGTATTTTTTTATTTGAGAATTCTTTGAATTTTGATTAATGAAATGGTAAAATAATTGGAACATTGTTACTGAATTTCAATTTATATGTTCAAGAAAAAGGCAAAGATTTTGTCATGGAGTATATTTGAATATAAAGAATTGATCATTTAAGAAATAATGAAGATATTCAGTCTTTTTTATTTTTTCAATCTTTAAATTTATGCATGAGACGATGTCTGAGGTTAAAGAATATGACAAAGATAAGAGTTTATTTCAAGTTAATTACCATAAGAATATGACAAAGTTAAAAGATTATTATATTTTTTTGATGAAACATTTTTCTCACATGCATATTCTAATAAATTTGTGTTCTTTTCAGGTTGAGGTAGCAATATTTAAAGTTTGCATTTGAATGTTCAAGTTCGTTTGGAAGAAAGCTTATGTCGCGCATAGATAGTTTTCTAGTTAAAACATGACCCTCATGTGTATATTTTTAGTTTATTAGGATTTTACGAGAAGTGCAAGATATTTAATATATAGGCTAAGTAATTTGTGCACAACTTATTGTCAATATATTGGCCACTTTTCATTGATTACCAAAAAGTAATATTCGCCAGTTTTTATGGTTAAAATATTTTACATTATTCCAAGAAAATCAAAAGCAAATATGTAATGGAAATGTCAACCAAAAGCATGATGATTAATCTTTAACTTTGGACAACAACAACAAAGATGCAGCCTAAAGTGTACTTGGCCAACAAGTAAATTTGATGCCCATAATGGAGTTACGTTCAACAGTTGATATTAGGCCACAAAAATTTTTGAAGCCTAAAGCACGTTTGGGCGACGACGAATAAACTTGAAGCCCCAGATCAATACTCTTGGGTGATAAATTAATATGGTGCCCAAAGAAATAACTTGGGCGACAAATATAATATGAAGCCCAAAATTAAACTTATGGGCGACAAACACAATTGACGCCCAAATCTTATTCTTGGGCGACAACTATTAAATGTGGCTCGATGATTTTATACATGGGCAGCACCAATTGGGCGACACACGTGGTGACAAAAATAATTTTGTCGCCCATCCCTTGGGTGACAAGTTTTGGTACAATGGGCCACAATAATGGTTGTCGGCCAAAACTACTTTTCTTGTAGTGTATTATTAGTTTTAACGACACAGATAATTTTCTCATAAAAAATATAAGTGACTTACATAAAAATAGTCACAACTTAAATCATATTAGAATTAATTAATCATTGCATTTAAGTAACCAAGAGTATAAATAACTAAAAAAAATCCTAATAAAAGTATATGATGTTTTAACCATTTCAAAATATCCAATCCAATAAATAATATTCATTTAATAAAAAAATAAAAAACATTTTATAAATAATTAAAATAAATGAAATATTAATGTAAAAAAAAACAATTAATAAGATAATTATATGCTCAAAATAAGAGATAGAAAGTCAAAGATCATAATAAGAATGACATCATCATTTAAGTTTAGACGAAAATTTTTTAATAAGGATCACGTAAGCAATTTTGAAAGGTGATGATGTAATACGTGTTTTGTTTTAGTAATAGTTATAGATATAGATATGATATATGCTACTACCTCCGTTCCATTTTACTTGCAACACTTACCAATTTTGGAACTTTCATATTACTTGCAACATTACTATTTTTGGCAAAATAATCTACTTATTTTATCCTCACTTTATTCCTATCCCACTATCACCATCAATCATACATCATCCCATTAATTATTTGATATACCCACAAGTCACAACCATTATCTACTTATAATAATTTTTTTTATTTCTACCCCACATATCACCATCAATCATATTTCATTCCTACTTTTACCATACTGATTTGACGACCCTTAAAAAACGTGCTAAACCCAATGGTGCAACTAAAATGGAACGGAGGAAGTATATGATATGATATGTGATATGAAATCTGTTGGCCCAATTGAGTTTTGATGATGACTTAACATTTATAAACAAACAAAGTTTTAGAGATTGTGTTGTAGGTCGTATATCCGATTTGTTAGAATCGAAGATGGCACCTAAGAAGCTCGTTGGAAGAATGCTGCGTGTCAAAGTCAAGGTCAAAGTCAAACGAGTCAATCTTGAAGGTCAAATAAAAAGTCATACAAGTTGTCCCAGTTCCAAGATTGATAAACTGAAATAAGATCAGATGGAGACAGTGCAGAGTTCCCAGTGAAGCTGTCTGAGAATAGAATCAACGAAGATAGGAAAATAAGTTTTTCTTTTATTTAGTTGTTTTGTACGGATATAACTAGAAGTTGCACAGGAATATTAATTGGCAAAAATAGTTAACCACCTTGAGAGCTAAAATAAGACTTCCTATTTTATCTCCATAAAAATAGGAATTTACTATTTTTGGCCTAAAATTAGCCGTGGGACTTAGAGTAACTCCCAAGCTTCCTACCCACCTTCCCACATCATTTGATAATGGGAGTATGGCTTTGGTACACGGTCCTATCTCTTATAAAAGAGATATTGTAACCAACCATAGAAGCGAGAGTGCCACAATAAAGAAAATCAAGAGAGATCATTCAAGAAAAGGAAAATATTCATTTGCTTAAATTTGCCAATTAATTCTCAAATACTTTCCTTGTGCAATCTTTAGTCTTTATCCAATCTTAGAGAAATATTTTGTAAAGGGTTCTTGAGTGTTGTAAATTAGACTTGGGAAGTCTAAGGGGGAATTGTGAGAAACAAACGAGAGAAAGAGAAAAGAATAGAGAAGGATAAAGAAAAGAAACGAGGCCTAGGAGAATAGAGAAGAAAGTGTTTTATGTAATTGAGTTATAATTGCCTAAAGCATAATAAGAGAAGATTAAAATCCGAAGTGGTCGTAGCTTTCTTTCTAGTAGGCCTAGAAAGTTTCCACGTAAAAATTCTTGTCTCCAATTTACATTCTTGCATTTTGTTTAAGTATTTTGTTTGATTTTAATTTCCGCAAAAACAGGGCGTAAATACTTGAAAAAAAGCAATACAACAATTCACCCCCCCTCTTGTTGCATTCATAATCTCTAAGTGTTTCTACAATATCATATGATATGATGACAATAATGATGGTTGGATTTATATTAAAAAAAAACCAAATTTATAATTAGAATCCCAAAATTGTGTATAAAGTTGGATTAACAAGAATGCCAAAGCTTTATATATATATATATATATATATATATATATATATATATATATATATATTTGCTATTTTTGTAAAATTGAAGATTTTTTTAAATTATATATGCAGAAATAAAATAACTTGCTTGCAAAATTATTGCCTATGTATTTCAACAAATTCACCCACTCCTAAGATAAAAAAACATATGGTAAAGCTTTTTGAACATGTCATTTGACATTTTCCAACAAAGTAATAATGAGTATGTTGGGGATCATAAACCCCACATGTTCGAAATTACCATCATACCCTTGGTCAACGGGTCAAAGGTCAAATATTCGAGTCAAGGTCAACTTGACTGATCTCGGTCAAATAAGAGTGATCAGTGAACCGAATGGCAGTTCAATAGTTATTCCTGATGAAGGACACTCCCTCTCATAACCGTCCATGATCACGAGTAACCACCCCCAATAAGGTCACTCGCCCCATTATACTCGTCGGAAGTTACTAGTTCGGAGGTAACTTCCCAGCAGTTACTACCTGATGTCCCAGGATCCTTACAAATACCGTCTTCTTCTACCTAAGCAAGGTTACGCAATCTAACTCAAAAAACTACATACATTCGTAGTATCTCTCTTCTGATCTGACTTAAGCATCGGAGAGCTGTTTCGGGACATCAGCCCCCGGTTTAGTTTTCCTTGTGGTTGCAGGTACACCACGCGCGGCGGTCGGATCACCATTCTTCCTAGACTTGACGCTACTTCTTCCGAGGCTTTCCCTTATACAAATTCGACAGTTTCCTAGCAGAAACAGTTTGGCGCCGTCTGTGGGGACGCAGAAGCACTTTCCTCAAAAAAGACCCAAAACTTTACCCAAAGCACTGAAATGGCACCCAGAAAAACAAACACCAAGGAAGCGTCCGTCGCTTGCAGCACTGACACTTCCGCTTCACAACGTGAAAACCGAGCGGTAACAAGGCAGGATCTAGACACTCTTGCCAATAACCTCTCACGAACATTTGCTGAACAGTTGCGCAATGTCACCGCTCAGCAACCTTCCATAGCTCCAAACAATCCTGATATCAATGCTACCTTAGCGGCGATGACACAGCAAATCCATGATCTTCGAACTCTGTTCGCGGAGCAAAACAGAGTCCCTTCCGAACAAGGCCGTCGGGAGGCGGAAGAAAGTCCTGCTCATTCACGAGCAAGGACTTCACGACAACCAACTCCCTCTAGAAGGGAAGACTCTAATGTCAATTCCTCCAGGAGATCTAGGAGCAAAGATCTAAGATCCCACCTCGACCGCTGCCGACGGGAGAGGAGCGGTGATGTCCAAAGCTTTATGGACAGGAGAAGAAGTCTCAGATCTCGAGACAACAGAGATCGCGAGACCACGGATCATGTGGCAGAATCCCCCGCTAACCAAGGTAACTCCTGTGAGAGGGAAGCGCCTATGCTGCTGAACTCTCCCTTGTCCGCGGACATTCTGGCCACACCTAATCCGTCCAAGATAAAGGTACCGGCCATACCTCCATTTTCAGGCACTCAATGTCCTGAAGAACACATGATTGCTTATAAGAACGTCATGGTCCTGTACACAACGGATCCCTCCCTCCTATGCAAGTTCTTCCCAATCACTCTCACAGGCCTAGCCCTGACATGGTATACGTCACTTCCTAACGGAAGCATTCACAGTTTTACAGAACTCGAGGCCAAGTTCCTCAGTCACTTTACAGCGTCCCGAAGACAAGAGAAATCTAACTTCCATCTCTTAAGCATCACACAACAAGAAGGAGAGACTCTCTCCGCATACCTTCAGCGTTTCCACGACGGAGTGCTGGCGGTTACGGATCTAGAAGAGTCGATTGCTGTCTCGGCTCTGATCAACGGCATGAGAACTCACAAACTGAAGTTCCAACTCCTGGAAAATCAAGTTAAGTCCTACGCGGAGGCGATGAAACAAGCAAGAAGTTTCGTCACTGCATCTGACATTTGCCAGCAACTGGATCCCGCTTCTAGAAAAAGAAAAAGCGATAAGGTGACACACACTCGAGACAAAACGAGGTACGATGATCATAATTCCAGAAGAGGATCCGGCAGATCTGAACGAGACCGGAAATATCCTCCTAGAGATATCAAAGATGATGGTTATGAGGCCAGGTTCAACCGCAATAGAACAACATTTTCTATGCAATCAGAGACCAGCTACCTACTCCTGCTGCGATTCCCATACCCAAATACCGCCGAAACATGGATTTGTGGTGTGAGTATCATAAGGAACACGGCCATACACTTCCTAACTGCCGAGAATTGAAGAAGATCCTCAACAAATATGCGGAGGAAGGAAAGCTGAACCGTTCCCTCAACAACGATCATGACAGAAAACATTCCGATGATAAGAGACATCGACACGATGTAGATAAACTTGCCTCCCTACACTCAAAGAACTCATCAACCGCAACTGATGGAGTAATCAATATGATTGTGGGGGGCTACTCCGAAGAATTCCCTACAATCAGGTCCGCAAGGGACAGCATACACACCCTGGTCAAGGGTCCCCCCAAAGAAGAACCATCTTGCCCTGAGATGAAATTCAATGACAAGTTAAGCATTCCACTGCAGCAGCCGCATTCCGACCCAGTGGTGGTCACTTTGAAGATCAGCCAAATGAAAGTCCGCCGTGTCCTTGTAGACACAGGCAGCACTGCTGATTTGATTACCATGGATTGCCTTCGCCAAATGAAATATGAAGAAAAACACCTCCAACCCATGGACAGGCCACTGATTGGGTTTGGAGGTGGAAGGGTCTTTCGGCTTGGCACGATAGTCCTTCCTGTCAGGATTGGTGAAAAGAACAATGGACGAAGCATTGCAGTCCGGTTCACAGTTGTAGATCTCAAATTCTCCTATAATGCTATCATGGGCCTTCCCATGATCAACAAGATCAAAGCTGTGATCTCTACACATCAACTGTTGCTGCAATACGAAAAAGACGACTCTTCTGTCGGCATCTTGAGAGGTGACCAAAAGTCGGCGAGAGAATGCCTAGTCAATTCTCTTAAGGGCGAGGAAACCTCTCGAGAATCAGGACAGAAGAGAAAGCTAGAAGACGCTGCAATTCTGAATATAGAAGCCCCTTCGCAACGACCCGAACCATCCGACAAGCATGAGGAAGTCGATGTTTGGGGTAAAGGGGAGATGATCAAGATCGGAGCTAGTCTGAGCACCGATATAAGGCAAGAGCTGCTCATTGTCATCACAGAATTCCGAGACATCTTTGCTTTCAATGTCTCGAAAATGCCCGGCATCCCGAAAGAAGTGATGTGTCATAAGCTCGACATTCAACCCGGTCATAAACCGGTAAAACAAAAGCTGCGACATCAGGGAAAGGAAAGAATAGAAGCGGCCAAAGCCGAGGTTCAAAAGCTGCTCAAAGCAAACTTCATCAGGGAGTGCCAATATTCTGATTGGCTCTCAAACGTAGTTCTGGTCAAGAAACCCAACGACAAGTGGAGAATGTGCGTGGACTTCACTGATCTAAACAAAGCATGTCTTAAGGACGACTACCCGCTGCCAAAAATAGATCGCCTAGTCGATTCTACAGCGGGGCACGCCCTCCTTAGTTTCATGGACGCCAACGCGGGATATCACCAAATCCCCCTGGCAGAAGAAGATCAACCACACACCGCCTTTATCACAAACGCCGGTGTATACTGTTACAAGGTGATGCCCTTTGGACTGAAGAATGCTGGAGCAACATACCAAAGGATGGTCAACAAGGTATTCAATGCTTAAATCGAAAAAAATCTGGAAGTGTATGTGGACGACATGATAACAAAAAGCAAAGAGGCAAAGCAACATGCCGCAGACCTACGTGAAACCTTCCTCACCCTAAGGAAGAATGTCATGCGTCTCAACCCCGAGAAATGCGTTTTCGGGGTAACAGGAGGAAAATGCTTGGGATTCCTCGTGGACGAGAGAGGAATCGAAGCCAACCCAGATAAATTCCAAGCCATCATCAGCATGCAGTCTCCGAAGTCCGTAAAAGAAGTGTAGAAACTCATAGGTTGTGTCGCTGCCTTGGGAAGATTCATGTCTAAATCTGCAGACAAATGCTCTCCCTTCTTCAAAACACTGAAGAAACAAACTTTTGAATGGACCACAGAGGCGGAAGAAGCCTTCAACAACCTCAAGAAGTATCTAGCTGACCTCCCCAAACTAGTCTCTCCCCTACGAGGTGAAGTGTTGTTTCTTTATGTTGCTATATCCGAATATTCCCTAAGCGCCGTCCTTGTGGCCGAAAGGAAGGGACAACAACTGCCCATATACTACATAAGTCACGCCTACAGAGGGTTAGAGGCCAATTACAGCGAGGTCAAAAAGTCAATATATGCTGTTGTGATGGCTAGCCGGAAACTGAAACCCTACTTCCAATCTCATCAAATCCGGGTCCATACTAGCCAGCCGCTGAAAAAGATCCTTGAAGGAAAGAACCAATCCTCCAGAATCGCTGATTGGTCCAACCAATTAGCAGATTTTGGAATCGAATTCGAGCCCAGAACAACCATCAAAGCTCAGGCTCTTGCAGATTTCATAGCAGAGACAACAGGATCCACACCTGAGGATCCCAATCAAGAATGGAAGCTCTATGTAGATGGATCCTCCACTAGGACCTCTAGTAGAGCGGGCATAATCATTATTTCATCAACGGGAGTGAAGCTTGAACATGCAGTGCACTTCCAGTTTGCAGCCTCAAACAACGAGGCGGAATATGAAGCACTGATCCTTGGGGTCAACATATGCAGAAATTCAGGGGCCAAAGTAATATCGGCTTACTCGGATTCCCAGCTGATTGTCGGACAGATCAATGGAGAATATGAAGCAAAAGACGACAGCATGAAGATGTACCTACAAAGGGTCAAGTCCCTGATTGCACCCCTGCAATTCAGCATCCATCACATTCCCCGATCTGCAAACGCTCAAGCAGACTCCCTAGCCAAACTTGCAAGCTCCGCAGACGGTCTAAAAGCCCGTAACATCATCTGGGAAGTCTTACCTACCCCTAGCATCAACCAGGCAATAGCAACGGTGGATAGAAGCTCGACCTGGATGGATCCCTTGATCCAGTTCTTCAAGGATAACACCTTACCTGAAGATCCATCGCTGGTCCCTCTATTCATGAAGAATGTGAAATGGTTCGAGTTCCACGAAGGAACCCTTTACAAGAAGAGTTACACACACCCACTGCTGAAATGTGTAACCCCAGAAGACGGGAACTACATCCTCCGAGAAATACATGAAGGAGGATGTGGCATTCATCAAGGAACCAGAACCATCATCAACAAAGCCCTAAGGAGTGGGTACTATTGGCCAACACTCAAAGAAGATGCTGAGAAGTTGGTCAAAACATGTGAGAAATGTCAGTATTTTGCTGAAATACCCAGGAAACCATCAAATTATCTCACTACAATCCAGGTTGTGCTACCCTTTGACAAATGGGGTCTGGATCTTCTGGGGCCCTTCCCCCTTGCTAAAGGCCAAAGAAAATTCATCATTGTAGCCGTTGATTATTTCTCAAAGTACGTTGAGGCTGAACCATTGAGCACTATCACAGACAGATAGGTATGTCAATTTATTTGGCGTAACATCATTACCTGATATGGCATTCCTAGGGTTATAATAACTGATAATGGCCGACAGTTCATTAGCAAGAACACCCTTGAGTATTGCGATAAATTTAATATCCAAATTAGATTTAGCTCTGTATCAAGGCCTCAAACAAACGGCCAAGTTGAATCGGCCAATAAAATTATCCTGTCCGGCATAAAGAAAAAGATAGAAGGTGCTAAAGGATCTTGGGATGAAGAACTGCCTGGGATCCTATGGGCCATGCGCACAACGGTCAAGGATGCTACAGGACATACACCATTTTCTCTCGTGTATGGCTCTGAAGCCGTACTCCCTGTAGAAATAGGCATTCCATCCACCAGGATTGCTTATTATTCCTACGATGAAAACGAGGCCGAAAAAAGGATCAACCTGGACCTCCTACCTGAAACAAGAGGAAATGCCCTGCTACGCTCCCTCGCACAAAAGCAGAGAATGACAAGACAATTCAACAGAATGGTCAAACCAAAACAGCTGCAACTCCATGACTATGTCCTCAGAAAGGTAGAGGCAACAGGAAAGGCTACAGACAAAGGAAAGCTAGGAACAAACTGGGATGGTCCATTCAAAATTGTCCGAATAATCAAACCGGAACCTATGAGCTACAAGATGCGGATGGTAAATTGCTGAAACGACCCTGGAATGCGGATCACCTGAAAAAGTTCTACATCTGAACAACCCCTTGCAAGGGGCCACTATCATGTTTATTTATTAGAGTTGCATTTTCGTTGAACACTTTTGATTCTGTTGTGATTGTTGCACTTGCTATACACTGCAAACATTTTCTTTTTTGGAATTATCCCGCATGTTAATTGAAGGAACCTATGTTCCAAGATTGGTTGCAAGAGATTGCTCAGATTACGTCTTTTATAATGCTTGAAGGTCCGAGACTCCTACGAGTCGGACCCCATAATTGCTTGAAGAGAACCTATGTTCTCTCAACGCTAAGTTATTTTGTTGCTGTTTGAAGGTCCGAGACTCCTACGAGTCGGACCCTCACGATTGCTTGAAGAGAACCTATGTTCTCTCAACGCTAAATTATTTTGTTGCTATTTGAAGGTCCGAGATTCCTACGAGTCGGACCCTCACGATAGCTTGTAGAGAACCTATGTTCTCTCAACGCTGTTATTTTATTGCTGCTTGAAGGTCTGAGACTCCTATGAGTCGGACCCCCTATTAGATGAACAAAAAACGAAGGCAACAAGAAATCAACTAAGGCAAGAAAAGGGATCCTTGATCCCCAAAAATATACATCATATACAAAATGGGCACTACGGCCAATGTTGATCAGTAATTCAATATTCAAAAATTTACATCTGATTCCTTAAACAAATTTACAACAAAAATATCATTCCGCCTGTTGGGTAGCTGCGGAGACAGGTGATGGAGATCTCGGCGTTTGCTGATGAGGAGGAGACTTCGGCTACGGCTGAGGAGAAGAGGGAGCGGTGCGAGCAAGCTCGTTGATATCAAATGTCAAAGGCTCCTTAGCACCAAGCTCTAGAGCAAGCTCCTGGAAAATATCCTTCTCCGCGGAAAGGTTCCCGGATAAGTCTGTACACATATGCTCTAGAGAAGAAAAATCAGACTTATCCTGTATACCCTCCATGTCCGGATTCTCAAAAGAGAACGATTCCCACTCAGTGCTAAGTACCCGCTGTTCAAGCTTGGGCTCAACGACCTCACTCCATTGCTTCAGCTCCTCAGCATCCCAGTCTGGATCATTCAGAACGGCCGGCTCTTTGTTAAAGATAGGAGTGAATTTCTCTAGAGCCTCCGTCCTTTTTAGAGCCGCCAGGCTCTATAATTGAGCGGAATCCATGCCGAGCTCCATGGCCGCCATTTTGTAGGATTCAGCCTCCAGCTGCATCCCATTATAGATCATCTCCCCAGAGAGTTTCGCCATAAAGGCTCCGCAATCCGGGGAAGATAACCAATCTTTAGCGATCCGGCCCCGCCTCTCAGATTTGCTCTTGTAATACCGGGCAGCTTCAGTTAGGGGCTCGATCTTCTTAAAAGTCTCCCCAATGACTCGAAGAACGTTTGAGCCTTGATTGAAGGCTTTATTATAGGCACTCGGCAAGTCGGCCACAGCCGCCGATATCTTCAGGGAAACCGCAGCCAAGTTTTCCAATTTGCCCCCTATCTCGGCCAAAATCTCCTTGAGCCGAGCTCGCCACTGCTCGGCCAAGTCAAGACGTTCGGCTAATGCCTTACACTTGTCCAACTTGGCCTTAAGCTTGGCCAACTCAGCCCCCTGCTCCGCAACTTTGTCATTCTGCTCATCGATCCGAGAGGTCAAAGTTCGGATGGTCTCCTGATCAGCCTCATTTTGTTGAATCTTCGAGGTCTCGAAGATCATCCTTATCAGCCCCTGAAATGAATAAGTTAGAAGTTAAACTTCAAGAAAAAATCCAGATACTAAACGCAAATACGCTCACGTCAGCCATCGTGGATTGAGCCTTCTGCAACCTATCAACCAGACTCATGGAATCAAGATAATCCATGTCGTCCTGATTGATCAGGCAACGACTCGCCCTGTTGAATCTTCCAGCGAGTTCGGAAGAGCTTATGTTTACAAAAGGAACACCAGGCTTATGCGCCTTGATGTTCCTAGTATAAACATGCTCCTCCTCTCCAAGAACCTGCTTCCCCTTACCAGCAGGAGTCGCCTTCTTTAGAGCCGAGCTTGATGTACCGGCGTTCACCTCCTTAATGGTGACGTCAGGGAAACGAGTGCTCAGAGGCACTGCCTCCATCACTTGATCAGTAGACTCGGAGGAGGTCTCGTCATCGTCTTCAACTACCACCGGATTCTCCGGTGTAGGCTCTGATACTTTTGCCTTGGGCTTCGGTTTGGAGGCAGCCCTCTTCCTCTTTTTGCTGGCCGGCTCTTGCCTCTCCGAGAGTTCCTCTGGAGGAGGAATCTCTTTCCTCTTTTCGAGGAGTGTCCGTGCCTCCTCATGACTCGGGGCCTCTTTCACCCCTGTCATCACAGTGGCCGAGTTTTGAAAAATCGCAACGGTCAGTTGAACCCTTAAGAAGAAATCAAATCAAAGTACGTTTACTTACAGTCGGAGGGCGAGGCAGCACCGGCGGTGGGTTAGCTCTTCCTAGAGCATCGGCAAACGCGCTCAGGCTGTTGAATTTCGCCATCAAAGCTTTATATTTTAAGCCTACCTCGTATCTCGCAACTCCTGCAAAAGAAAAGGAAGAGAGGGTTAAGTTTACATAAGATAACAGACAAAAAGGCATAGATATAGAGAAACCTACTCTTATCCGTCCTCAGACTGATATCATAAGCCGACAAAAATAACTCATTTTTTAAATCATGAAACTTGGGTATCCAGTTCCGTTGCACAAAAAGTGGTTTGCAGTTCAGCTCTACCGACATTGCCGCATACCGAACTATAATAGCCTCTTCTTGGCTACAGACCGGGACGTCGTTGTTAAAAGCCTCCAGCTTGGGGTCTATGTCAAAAGTAGTCTTTATATCCCAGCCATGTCGGCTATACAGATACCCAAACTTCGTCCTGAAGGGCTTATTACTGTCAGGCAAGTCGCCCACAATCTTGTAACCCCTCCGGTGAGATAAAGTTATCCATCCGGCGCCATTTGTCGGTGAACTACATAGCCTAGCCCGGAAAATATGACGAAAGGTCGTCATACTAGGTTTTATCCTTAAACCTTTGCTTACCAATATGAATGTCACTATACAACCCCAGGCATTAGGGTAAAACTCGGCTACGGTTATATTCAAAATGTCTAAAACTGCCTTGGCAAAGGGATGCAACGGAAATCTAAGGCCTAATTCAAACGCCTTATCATATACAGCTATGCACCCGCCGGGAGGGTAGCGAACGGTATCATACAACGCCGGCTTCACCACATCGTATCCCTCAATCAGACCCCATCTTCGGGCCACACTACGCCTATCACTATCTAGTAGGTCCATCATTGGTTTATCCACAAAATAATTCAGAGGCCCCCCGTGGGGGATGTAAAACGGGTGAGGGGCTTTCTGCGCCGTATCTCGACTCGGTGAACATTCTTTATCTGCCGTCTTCGTCATATCTACACGAACCAACTCTAAAAGTTTAGGCTCAACACTTAAGTATCCGGGAACAAACGCTAAAGAAACTTCCCAAGGATAAGGTAAAATAGTCTCAGGTGGATAAAAAGGCGAAACATCAGATTCTTCATCACTTGGTATTTGTTCATAATGCGGAGTCACTTGGTACCGTGGGCTACCATCATCCGACTCATCAGAATCAACCCTGGTCCTTGAGTTCTGGGATTCCGAATCCTTATTCAAGTTAAGTTGGGGAAGTTCTCTACATAAATCCTCTAAGTATAGGGTTTCCATTTTATAAACAACAAATTATGAACAATTATACAAATTCCAAATCAAAACAAATTATTCAAGAACAGTTTGAAGATCTTCAAGAACAAATTGAAGATCTATGAACATTGGATGAAGATTTGAAGAACAGGTTGAATATCAAATGAAAAATCAAAAAATTTATGAGTTTGATCCAAAATTTAGAGCATACCTGATGAAAATGTGGTTCAAGGTATGAACTGTCAGAGTCGCCAAATGTTAGAGCTTCTCTCTCTAGAAAATGGATTGAATTTATGTGAAAATCTTCTCACTAGAACAAAGCTGGAATGAAGTTCCAAGAATGTGGTAGGTGAGTATTTAATACCCCCATTAATGCTGTTTTGGTGAAATTATACATCGTTTGGCGAAATCATCAAGGTTCGAGACATCTATAAGTCGGACCCCTCTTTGACCCTACAAAGTGTTGGGGCCAAATCTGACCAAGTATACCTATGTATACTCAGAACGTCCGAGACTTCTATAAGTCGGACCCCCTCTTTGACCCTACAAAGTGTTGGGGCCAAATCTGACTAAGTACACCTATGTATACTCTTAGGTCCGAGACTTCTATAAGTCGGACCCCCTCTTTGACCCTACAGAGTGTTGGGGCCAAATTTGACTAAGTACACCTATGTATACTCTTAGGTCCGAGACTTCTATAAGTCGGAACCCCTCTTTGACCCTAAGTGTTGGGCCAAATTCATCTAAGTATACCTATGTATACTCATAGGTCCGAGACTTCTATAAGTCGGACCCCTTTTCTGCCCTTCAAAGTATAATTGTTCCTGCCTCAAAAATCCGAGACTTCAAAAATCCGAGACTTCAAAAATCCGAGACTTCAGAAGTCCGAGACTTCAAAAATCCGAGACACGAGATGTCCAAATATCAAGGCTATTTTTCAAGATTCTAACGTCATGACGCGATTTTCCCGCATATAGGCCAAGCTCAACTTCCCTCAAAGTAAGTTATCCTCTCATCCTATATGCGTGGAGCCAATGTTGGGGATCATAAACCCCACATGTTCGAAATTACCATCATACCCTTGGTCAACGGGTCAAAGGTCAAATATTCGAGTCAAGGTCAACTTGACTGATCTCGGTCAAATAAGAGTGATCAGTGAACCGAATGGCAGTTCAATAGTTATTCCTGATGAAGGACACTCCCTCTCATAACTGTCCATGATTACGAGTAACCACCCCCAATAAGGTCACTCGACCCATTATACTCGTCGGAAGTTACTAGTTCGGAGGTAACTTCCCAGCAGTTACTACCTGATGTCCCAGGATCCTTACAAATACTGTCGTCTTCTACCTAAGCAAGGTTACGCAATCTAACTCAAAAAACTACATACATTCGTAGTATCTCTCTTCTGATCTGACTTAAGCATCGGAGAGCTGTTCCGGGACATCAGCCCCCGGTTTAGTTTTCCTTGTGGTTGCAGGTACACCACGCGCGGCGGTCAGATCACCATTCTTCCTAGACTTGACGCTACTTCTTCCGAGGCGTTCCCTTATACAAATTCGACAGTTTCCTAGCAGAAACAGAGTATTGTATTAAACTTCTTTAAATAGGACAAAATAATTTATATTGTGATATATAAAAATGTATTTAAAACTAAATCATTGCTTATAAATTACTTGCCATAAAATCATAGATTGTTGATTTGCTATGTTATATAAAATAGTAATTACAACTAAATCATGTTTCGAATAATATGTTATTAAAGCAATGTTGTGCGCTAACAATCTAGTGTGATTGTGAAGAAGCTTTGATAAACATTTATATTCAAGTGTCTTTCGATAAGTTATGAAATCTATATATCGACTGGGTCTAATGTTTGAACTTATAAAAAAATGGCATGTATTTGTACAATAGCTTGGCTAGGGCATTCCATTAAGTGTTTCAAATGGAATTAGGTTAAGTCTAATCAAATACTAGTGAGATAATCCAATCTAACGCTTGGTTAACACCAAGTCTTATGATTCAATTTGGTTAAATCTTTTATTCAATGTTTGTAAGCAACAAAGGATAAAATGATTCCAAAGTGTTGCTTAAGTACATGTGGTGGATTATGGTAGACATTTATTGAAAGTTCTCAAAGTTTAGAGTTTGAAGAGCTTTAGATGTTTACTTGTTTCTTGTCACACGGACACATTTTTACATATAGGAGAACCTAAGTCAACAAGTTTTAAGTGCGGTTACTTTAAGAAGTCAAGATGGACTTATAGACTTCATTCAACTTGTGCATAGATACAAACACTGGCCTTAAAGTGTCAAGTGAAGTTAAGTGTGTGACATTTTCTTGTGCGTACTTTATCGTCGAGTGGTTAAACATATTCGTTTGGTTCAATCCATATAGACATTAAAGAAATCACCGGTAATTCGGTAAAGTGTGTTGTACAAGGTGTCAATTCAATCTTTATGACATTGATATTTCGTTTGATTCAATCTATATGGACATTAAAGAATATTATCACCGGTAAAGTGTGTTGTGCAAGGTGTCAATTCAATCTTTATGACATTGACATTGATGCACGGGATGAATTAGAAATTCATTGTGTGTTTACAATTATTTCCTAAATACTCTAAATGAGGGAGGATTGTTGGTAAATTAGAGGTATTTAAGATAATTTCTAGAAAGTATTATACAGTTGGATAAGTATGAAGTGAAAAACCAATCAGCAAACTAGTTTGTTCATGTTAAGTTGTGTCTCTTGGCTAAACATATGTGTCATTCTTATATTTAATATGAATTATGGTGCTAAAATAACACTATTAGGAAAGAAACTCAATAGAGTGGCAAGGAATAAAATCAGTTAATTTCAATTTATTTTGTCGTAAACACAAGTTGTTTGGCTAAAAAAGTCGCAAATTATTATTCGTATATATTATAATATTGTTCATGTAGTTTGAACATATCTTTAGGAAATACACAATGCTGTATATTTTTCTTGCAATCCATTGTATTTCTATGTCCGAAGTATCGTCCGGGAGAATTAGTGCTTAAAGAAAATTTCTATATGAGCACCTTCGACCCGTATCGAAAGTACTTGGCAAAGATCCCTACCAGATCTTCCTAATATCTTTTTATATGTTTTGTTGTGTTTTTCATTTGATAGATTTATGGTTCGTGATGGATCATGCAATTATTCGTAATTGAAACATATAGATTACGAGAAGACATTCTACTTGCCAATGGTGGTGCTTTTGTGATTACGTATTGTAATTACATGTATGTACAAATACACATAAAGTTAATTTGTAACAATCATAAATAAATTGTCATTTGCTATGTTTTAACTTTTTAGTATTCCATATTGCATGATATGATTGTATTGTGTGATTTGATTAAAATTAATTCATTTAAATACGGGCTTTAAAAGTTTATGCTTGTCATTTTCCAACTCTTTTAGTTTATTTATTGTCGGATATGATATGATTATAGATATGATAATATATGATAACTAGTATACAAACTTGCGCAATACACGAAATTTGTTAGTATGGTAATACATATAAATATAAATTTTTAAGAAAGATGCAATTGCATGGTATTGTTATCAATTTATAATATTAATAAAATTATACTACTATAATAATTGAGATAAGATATTATAACAACATAATTTTTTCTTGATTGAATATATAATTATTGATTATATATATTTTGTCCAAAAGTAACTATTTTTGTGAAATTAACGATTTTATAAAAAAAATTGGGTTGAAATTGACATGCTAGCAAACTTATTGTCCACACAATCCAATAATTCACTCGTTTTGATTGAATTAAAACACATGAAAGAGCTCTTAAACATATCATTTGTTAATTTCCAACAAAATTAATAATATGTATAATGTTGGTATTCTTTAAATTAGATGAAATAGTATATATTATAAAAGAGATCATTTACCAACTACAGCCTACAGCCTCTAAGTTTACTCAATTTCAAATAAACAGCCGGAAACTTTGTTTTTTTACCAACTACAACCTCCAACTTAACAAACATGACATCGAGACAGCCAAAACACCTCATTTAACCCCATTTTTAACATTTGTTTTGGCTGTCTCGATGTCATGTTTGTTAAGTTGGAGGCTGTAGTTGGTAAAAAACAAAGTTTGCGGATGTTTATTTGGAATTGAGTAAACTTAGAGACTATAGTTGGTAAATGATCCTAAAAGATATGCATGGCTAGCTATGTAAAGTTTTCAAAAAACTTTTTAATTGGTTCACTTGAACTAATAAAATCGTTTTGAAAAACTTACATTTAATACTTAAAATCATAATTAATCTAATAAAATCTTTTGAATATCATACAATCACATTTTAAGATGTAAAAATGCTACTTTAGGCCAAATTCTATAGAATTGCCATGTGGAATTTTCCAGTTGTTTAAAGTATTTTATGATCACATTTGACCCTGTAAAATTGCTCCATTTGGCAGAACTCTATAAAATCGCCATATGGAATTGTTCAGTTTTTTATTTTATGATCGTATAATTTTGATCTAATAAATTTTTTTGAAAACTTATCGTTACTACTTAAAATCATTATCAATGTAATAAAATCTATTGAATATTATACAATCACATTTTAAGATGTAAAAATGCTACTTTAAGCAAAATTCTATAAAATCGCCTTGTGAAGTTTTTTAGTTTTTTTTATAGATGGTTGTTCAAGCGTCTAAATATAAGGGTCTAAAAACTCCTTAATTTTTTGTAGTGGTATTATATGATGTTTGATATGATTCTATGATATGATATGATGATGTATGATGATATGATCACATTTTAAGATGTAAAAATGTTACTTTAGCCAAAATTCTATAAATTCGACATGTGAAATTTTCCAGTTCTTTTATAATATTGTATGATAAGATGATATGATAATATAATTATATGATATGATATGATATAATATAATGTGTATACTTTCTACGTCTTTGCTTCCTATACCATATTCACTGCTATTAAACAAAACTAATGATACTTCTCACATTAAACTTAAATTTGTACTTCTTAACTTTCTATCTTTTTTTTTTCTAAAAGTGGGACATGTTTTGATTAAGACATAATTGATTCATAGAAGTAAAGTTATAGAACATTTCGTACTGCCTCACTATCAGAAAGATCCATAAAATTAACTTGTTTTTGTAATTGATTAATCTTATATTACTATAATTAATTACTTTAAAATTATAAATGATCATTTTAACAATATAAAAAAATTACTTTAAAATTATAAATTAACACTTTAAGTTCAAAATAAGTCACAATCACTTTTAAATTATAAGTGCTCACATTCAAATAATAGTGTATTTTGAGTCGATTCAACATATATCATTATTTTTACTTTTAAAGTGTCTCATTTATCCATTTGCGAAGATTGTTTCGTTGAATAAAGTAGTTGGTGACTAAATTAGATTAGGAAAATTTGTAAAAAATACTCCTTTATTGCTGATTGACTTAAAATACTTTAAACTATCATTTAAATCTATATATCCCCAAGTATTGTAATACTTACACTTGAACACTATGTACATTATTTTCAATCGGTTGTTTTTTTTAAGTATTTTGAGTCAATTAGAAATAGTTCGGGATATATAAAGTTAATTATCACAATATTTAGAGGTATACAAGTTAAATGATAGTTGAGGGTATTTCGAGTCGATAAACAGTAATTAACTGTAATTTTTTTGGTAATTAAGAGGTATATATTAACTCAACAACCTAAGCTATATAAAGAAAAAAACACTTTCTTAACACGAAAAAGGAAGCACTAAAAGCCAAAACAAGCGGACCAAAACAAACAACAAAAAGCCAACAACCAAGCTAAACAATAAGACTAGCCTTCAAATCATCATCTAGCCTAGAAGCTACATAAAAATAGCCTCCTCAAAAATACGAGCATTCCTTTAAGACCAAATCTGAAATATAATCTCAGTCCACAACATCATAATGATACAGGTCTTTGCGCTCTTCTGCTTACAAAGCTTACTCATCAATTGAACAACACTAATAAAAGGCAGAGGCCAAGGAAAAGAGAAAACAACAACATGATAATGAACCTCCTGAATAAACCTGCAAACACCAAACAGATGATCTTGATCTTCAGCTTTCTAATGACATAAAACAACTTTTTGTTAATTTTCCTACAATAATACTAACTATTGATTAATCATGAATAATACCAACTTAGAGGAACATTTTCCTAAAATAACACCAACTTTAGTTTATTAACTAATATACCAATTTTTTTGTCTTATAATCACCTATAGTTTGATTTTTAACATGTTCAATACGGTTAGCCGGGTACCTTTTTAAACGGCCCGTGTGTCGGCCCATTTAATGCGGGTACCCGATTTTCGGGTACCCGGATAAGATGGGTCGAGACACCGGGTACCGATTATTATTTTTTATTATTTTTACAATTTTAATTATAAGTTTTAATATAAAATTTTGGGGAGAATTACTAACTGTATCATATACATTGCTTTTTAACTTACCATGAGCTTGAGAAGAAGATTAACATACCAATTACCATAAAGTTGAAGAGGATGAAAAGGGAGATGAGAATTGAGAAGTGTTAATACTACAGTACTACTGCTATTCCACACCATAATAGATGTACTAGCACCTCACATTGTTAATTCCATCCACTCCTTTGATTCTCAAATCTCATGAAAATATAGAGAAAAGAAAATCATTATTTAATGTACACTTTTTAACCTTGATTGGTTAATTAATTGAAATGTTGTACTTACTACATTAATACATCTACCCAATACCATCAAATTGACAACAATTATAATAGATGTAGATTAATATGGGATGAATAATCTCTAATTCCAGCACCTTCTCATCTAGTAACAATTAATTAAGCCAAATAAATTATAATCTCTAATCCCTAAAATAAAAAGTATATAAACTAATTATTAACCGGGTCATTAACGGATATCCGGATGAATATGAAATCGTCCTATGACCCGACCCGGAGTTTTAAGATTTTTTTAGAATTTGACCCGCCATTTATGAAGCGGGTCGGCGGGTCGAGTCAGGTACTTTTGAACACCCCTAATTATTGAAGAGTAATTAACAAAAAATTGTATTATTCATAATAATTTTTCTTATTATTATTGTTATTATTATTATTATTATTATTATTTTGAAGGATTAGATTAGATTATTAATTATTAGTTATTAATTTTAATAGCGAATTTGATTTTTGGATCGTTGCTAAAGTCGCCAAAGTACGAGGCATAATTAAAATTTTCCTTTTTTTTGTTTTTTTAAAGTCGTCACAAAACAGCCCTACTTCTCCTCACCTATCTTTTTTCGCTTTTGACATTCTTCTCTTACTCCTCTATCTCGATTTGCCGGAGATCTTTTCTTTTCATCGAATTTTCATCGGCGAATAATATTTATCCTCAATGCTGGTATTTGGAATCGCATTTCTCTTTCACTCAATTTCACTTTCAGTTTCTGCGAAATTTTTATTTACTTTTTGATTATGTTTTATATATGTTTTGATTTCGTTTATGATTCTTAATATGAAGTCTATAATTCTCTGTTGTACTTTTAGCATGAGATTTAATTCTTTTGAATGATTTGGTTTCCAAAATTGTAGAAGAGAAAGCAATTTTGGATAATATTTGTTTGCTCGGCTGAGATTTGCAATTTGTTGTTGGTTTTGATGGTTCCATAACTTAGGGGTCCCGATTCAATAGTCCTGCAATCAAATGGTGATATGACTAAACTATTAAAAAGTTTTAAAGTTTGAAAAATATGTGCTTCACTGATCCTGGAAGATGTACATCTATTGATTATTGTATGATGAAATTTTATATTTTGTCCGTTTTGATAACTGTGATTTTAAAGTTTTTAATGATACTTTGTAAGATAAGCATATCTCTTGATTCGTAGTTATTTTATGATGGGATTTTCGAATATTTTATAGTTGTAGGTTTTCATAGATGGAGCTTTCATTGATGAAATTGAAGGTAGAGAGCACTAGTAAGTTTGACAGAAATTGTAATACTGATTTTTGTTCTCACATTATTTGACAGTCGAAGGCTGCTTCAAAATCTTCTCTGTGCCGTGGGCATGCCCGTTTTATTTGTCAATTCTCCCATGATGTTCGTGTAAAGGGAGTAGATGGTAAGTAAAGTTTATACCGGAGTTATTTGTTCTACAGTGTTTAAGAAGTGTTTTGTTTGTTCATATACTAACTTGTCTGTTTAAGAATGTAAAAATTAAAACCAACCTTATGAACTGTTAGGTGTAGAGTGGCCAACAATACATAATGCTATAAGACTTTGTTGCACTTATAGTTTGGAGCTCTTGGCAGTGAGCTAACACCTTTTCTTAAAATTCAACCTCACACTGCACTTTGGTGCACAACCTTAACTGTAACAGGCTCACAGCTTTTTTGTGACCCTCACAACCTTTTTAACTGTCTGTTGTAAACTTTGGCTTTTAAACTTGAGATTTCTGTCTAGATGAATCGAAGATCCATCAATCCAGCTGGCAGCATCAGAAAGTGGGACTTTCTGGCCCTTCTAGTAGATGGATTTCAAGCAGAGGCAATACCACACAGTTCCAAAGGGTTTCAAACTGTGAAACTGTCACGGTTAGTAGAGCTATGTGGTTTCTGTTCTATAGACTTGTATAAAGTTAAATGCATGTTTTTTTTATGCTTTAACAATGCAAGCTATATGTTTTCCCCTTATTGTTGCATGAAATGTATAGCCATCAACAACGGGAGTTTTCATGAGCAGTATGACAAGCATGACTTTGAAAACAAGTTGTAATGGAGTCTTCTATAAGGGTAACTTCAGGTGCATATTTAGTCTGTGGTCTTCTGTTAACATATTATGATATGGTGATTGTATTTTTTGGTTACTTGTCTCTGTTCCTCGTTTAATTTTTCCTCTTTTATTTTATTTTACGCTCTAGTCTGCAGCTACATCCACAAAGGAGCTTTTCATCAAATGCAGGTAAATTTCTTTTTCTACGGGCATCTTCATTTGTCAGGGATCATTTAAATTTCTATGGTTCACTTTCATTGATCATGATGCAAATATGATGTTTAATTGATGGTCCATTGAGCTTTATGGGTGTGGACTGTGGTCCCTTGTCCTAAATCTTACACAAAATTATTGTATTTTATCTGTAACCATACGGGCATTTTAAAATTCATATAAAAAGACCTTTTAGTCTCTGTACATGGAGATGAATTCATTCTCCTTTCAAAAGTTCGTTTGTCATTTGACCCGTTTGAAACTGGTCTTGACTTGCATTTCAAAATGTGAGTTTGTGACATAGTGCTTCTTGCATAAATATAAACTACGCAATAACAAAATCTGATAATGGTCCATCCCCCTATCTCTTTTATTGATATGATTGTATTATATGTTCTTTTTTCCTTATTAAATTCTTGTTTACTTGGTTCTGATTTTTCAATCCCTGTGTCTTTATGATGTCTATAACCTCAAACACTGAATCATTATTATGATGTTTACTCAACTGCTTTTTATTTTTAGACCTGCCTCCTCACCAAGAAATAGGCATGCCTTCTCTTTCACCTACCATGGAAGAGGTAAGTGACTTTTATGTCTTACACTTTACTTGTCACGCTGGATTTGATTTCAGATCTAATATGTTTTGAATGGAATTACAGGGTAATATTGCTAGATGGTTGAAGAAAGAGGGGGACAAAGTTTCTCCGGGTGATGTCATTTGTGAAGTTGAAACAGTATGTAATTTTTCTATTTCTAATGTAGGTTTCTTTTATGCGCTCTTCAAGATACTAATTTTTTTTATCATCAACCTTCAAAGGATAAAGCCACTGTGGAGATGGAATCTATGGAGGAGGGTTATATAGCCAAGATAATCAAAGGAGATGGTGCACAAGGAATCAAAGTTGGTGAGGTATTGAGCTGTTTTACTTCATCTATTCATCTTCAAGTTCATGAGAGCTTAACTAGAATTCTACAAAAGATTCCAATCTTGCATGGAATCTTTAGTTTGTATGCCTAACATGAGAATGTCTATTGCTTCACATTTAAATACAATTTTACTTCTTTGGGGATTTGTTGGTGATCATTTCATATTCCTTGCATATCCTGCTTAAATTGATTATTTCATAAATTCCTTCCAACCTATTTCTATCAAAGGATAATGTCTAGCTTTACAATTTGCTAAAAGCAAACATAATTTATGTTACATCCATGAACCCTAGAATCGGAGAACTTGGAACTTAAGGCCACAGGGGCGAATCCAGAAAAAAATCATCACCTGGGCCAATATAAGATGTAAATTGCATAACTCGACTTATTTTGTTAAATTATAATTTCATTAATTATAAATCTTATTATATTCGATCTCTATTTCTGTATGTATAAAATTTATTTAATCACAATTTTTTTAACTTATATACTCTTTTCGTTTTATTTTCAATGTCTCATTTGCTTTTTGCACGTTTGTTTATGCACTAATTTAATAGCGATAATTGTGTATAATTAAAAATTATAAAAATTAGATATAATAAATATTATGTTGAGACTAGTTAAACAAGATCTAATAGACTTATTTTAATGCTTGAATCAAGAAATCAAATACAATTTAAATGTAATTAATTAATGGATAATAACTAACCCAAAGAAAATGAGACATCGAAAGAAATAGTAGAATACTAACTTTGATTATAGAAAGATAGTATTAAAAAAAACTAAATTAAATTAAACATTATTTTAAAATACATTAAAAAATAGAGTAAAAGACAAAGAATAGTACTTTAAATCTCTTTATAAAAGTAAGAGTGATTCCTTTTTATAAGAATGCCTGCAACAAGCAAGCACCCAAGCAGCATTTGCCATACACCGTTATTATTGCGTCTTCTCTTCTTTCAGTACTGGTTTCGTTCCTCTTCTTTAATGGTTCAGCACACTGCACATTCTTCCGTCTTCTATCGCGGATGAAAAGCAACCAATTACACCAAACAACACTAAATAGATTAAAGCTTTTTTTCTACCCAAAAGGGTAAATCATCTTCTTCAGTGGGGAAATGTTATTTTTATTATGTTGATTTATAATTTTCAGAAATAGTTTTTCCTTTTGATTTTTAGGGTTTTTAAGATGAAATTTTGTGTTTTAAAGACATATTTATGCTTTTTTTTGGTTTTATATTAATTTGTGTACATAAATTTTTAAATTTTTTATTTTTCTCATGACCTGGGCCTTGGCCCATGGAGGCCCGGGTGTAAATTCGCCCCTGTAAGGCCATATATTTTGCATATTCAAGTCACTGTAGTCTTGTTATTTCACATGACATTCCTCAAAAAATGCTGCCTGATTTTTACTAACCAGAAAGAAGCATTATTTTTCACATTATCAATTGTTTTTGTTTAACATATTCTCATATGCCATGGACAATAGATCCTGTGTTTTTATGTTCCTGTCTAAATGTAGGATACTCATCATGTTCATGTGTGTTGGAGTGTGTGTTGCATATGTCCTGCATGTTCTATAAGACTGTCTTCTTTCTTGTCTAGTTCCTTTTAAGAGAAAAATCTAGCTTTCTATCTTTTTGGCTGACTGTTCAGTTGAGTTGCTAATAAAATGTTGGTGGGACCTGCGATCTCATTTTTCCTCTTAACTTCTCATCTCTGTTTGGAGGTTTTATTTCTTTAGTATTGCTGGTTAATTTCGGAGAGAGTTATGAAGTCTATTTGTTGTGATATTCTACCTTTGGTTGCTTCACTTGCATAGTAACTACTCTTCATCAATTAATATAGTTCGACTTTGTATATATCAACTTTTTATAAATTTTTAATTGTTAATTATGCACAACTAATTTGTTATAGTTTATATAGTGTATAGAATTGTGTTAAAGCAAGAAGTATAGCAACTACATTGAATCAGTAGAAGTATGATATTCAAGTTGACCTTATTGTGAGTGGAAGTATGATATTCAACTACCATGTTTTCCTTGATGAGACGTTTTTGTGGTTTAAATTGATTTTTGATACATGTTTTCTAGTATGGGCAGCATACATTTGGAAGAGATGGAAATGTTTTAAGTGTAACTTTGAATCTCTTTGTAGCATATTCAAAGCAAGGTAAAACCCTTTGTGTTTTCAACTCACTTGAAGAGGCACTTGTTTGGTGAAACTTGAGAAGATATTATAAATATGCAGTGACATCACTGATTGGTGGTTGTTTTGATGGTCTTAGAAACTTGTTGGGTCACTCCAAGCTTTACATTCTAGATTTTTAGTGTGTGCCTATAAATTACAGTCTAATACTCATTCATTTTATATTTTCATTTGGAAATTATACGTTTGAATTTTTTTTAATATAGGTGTGAACTTCTATGATAGCTACAATTTAGTTGGACTTGAAATAAACAATTGAAATGAAAGTTTATTGTCAATGAAATACAAAGAGACTAGCATTCAGAACAATGTCTAGTGAGCTATTTAGTTCAAATGTGTTGCAAGACTGCCTACACCCTAGGTGACTTACAATAATCAAAGAGGAACAAACAAGGATTAAAGGATGTGTGGGAATTTTTGATAAGGAGAAGGGAAATATTTTTTTGTTTTTTAATTTTGAATTTCAACAGCATGAAAGAAAATATAGATTGGCTCAATACTCACTCAATAGGTCCATTAGCATGTAAGGAGGCTCTGAAGTCACAAACGACTTCGCCATTTACACTATGTATTAGAACATTTGCAAATATAATTCTAATCCAAGAATCATAAGAACAATAAAGGTTTTGAAACACAGTTTTGATTTTTCTCATATATTCAATAATCTTTAAATGAAGTGCATGATAAGCTAAGAAAATAAAAACTAAGAAAAGAACCTAGATTGTTCTAAAGGAAACCGAATGAAAATGGTTGCTCCATGATCTTAAATAACTTCCTAATTCCGCTACACCACTTTCAAAGAAGTCAACTTCTTTGCAACTTCCTCCACTATCTTTGTAACTTCCTAATAACACTACACCACTATCTTAGAAGTTAATTAACTTTTAATTTATAATAAAATCAGATTACAAAAGATTAGGCAAGCAAAATTAAGAGTGAAATAATGCGGTAGTTATATGAGAAGTTTTAAAACTTTTGTGATAACCACCCACTAATCTATGCTTTGACCTCTTCTTGGCCAAATGGATCATCTTCTTTGCCAACTTATTTGCTTCACTTGCTCCTTGGTCGTCTTCTTTGCTTCACTTGCTCCTTGGCCGAATAAATCATTTTCTTGGCTGATTTCCTTGCTTCACTTGCTTATCGTACCATATTTATCTTTGCTTGATGTACTATATGTTAAAACACGTAAATATAATCTGAGTTTAAAATATTACAAACCAGCTTAGACTAAGCACACACAACAAGAATCTAAATACACACATTCTAGAATTAAAACACACCCGACATAATAGGTAAATAAGTTAAATAGTACTAACAAGGACTGGTTAACTAAGATCATTAAGAATGTTTTTGAATGGTGGATTAAAAATTTTATTGTTGACTGAGGGTGGTGTGCCTTTGCTAACAAGATACATGTCCTCTTTTAAATCACATCAGTGTTTGTAATGCTGAAGATCGATTTATTCCGCTTGTATCGGCTGTGTGAAACCCAAGCTATTAGAACCTGCTATATCTAAGAGTAATTAGATTTTACATTCCCAAACTCTTCAAACATGTAATTTGGACAGATATTTTGTTTCCCATATTTTGTCGATGCTGCAATTTGGTATTGTTGAAGTAGCCTTGTAATCAACTCTATCTTTCTCTCATTGAAACTTGATGTTCTAGTGGTGGAATGCCTTTGACTTTGGTTATTATTTTATTTAGGTGATTGCTATCACCGTCGAAGAGGAGGGAGATATTCTTAAATTTAAGGATTACACATCTTCTGAATCCAGCTCTGCTGTTCCTGAAATCAAGAAACCATCTGAACCTGAAGCTCCTGCAAAGCAAGCTGCTCCAGCACCTGCAGTTGCTGAAGAGAAAAATATTCCAAAACCTACTCAGAAATCACCAGAAGAGGACCGAATATTTGCTAGTCCCCTTGCAAGGAAGTTGGCTGAGGAGCACCAAGTGAGTTACGGCATTATACAACATGTTAAAGGATTTTATTTATTGAATTGGTTCAACGGTGATATTTTAATTTGTTCTCGATTTTCTTGAACGATAAAGGTCTCTTTGTCCAGCATTAAGGGAACAGGTCCTGATGGACGCATTGTGAAAGCTGACATTGAAGATTACTTGGGTAATGTGCACATTTTCTAATCAAAATTTTTTCTGGATGATTTCTCTTGATGGAAATTTAACTCTATTTAAATGTTTTTCTAAAATATATACTTGGATGGTATACATCTGCCTTTCATGTAGCTTCTCGGGGCAAGGAATCACCAGTTACTGTACCTAAAGCTTCTGAAGGAGTTGGTCTAGACTTCTTGGATATCCCTCATACTCAGATAAGAAAGGCAATAATTTTTGTGACTCTGCTTCCAAAACATGAATTTTAACCTCCATTTTTTGAGTGATTTCATTACTGTTTTTTGCTATTGTCAAACACTTGGTGGGAGCTGTAACTTTGTTTTCCTTTTAAATTTCAACTCGACAGATCACAGCTGCACGCTTATTAACGTCAAAACAAACTATTCCGCATTATTATTTGACAGTAGATACATGTGTGGACAAACTGATGGAGTGAGTATTCACCTTCTTAAGCTTATTTACAGTAAGTTAGTGGATGATTGTATTAATTGTGATGCCATTCAGATTGCGAAGCCAATTAAATTCATTACAAGAGGCTTCTGGGGGGAAGAGGATATCTGTTAATGATCTTGTAATCAAGGTATTTGTACATCTTTAAATTGTCAATTTCGTTTCTGTAATTTATGTAGCTTGAAATATTGTTTGCATTATCTGATTTGTTGCATGATGCAACTTAGGCTAGATCTCACTTTATTATGGACATGTTAGAAGGAAAAACAATCATATTGCTTTTCTCCCCTTCATAGTAGATTTATTGCACTGTCTCTCGCTAATCAAGTTTTATTTGTTGCATGAAGCGACTTGGCCTAGATCTCACTTGACGGGAAAAACAATGAATTTGCATTTTCTCAAATTTTTTTAGTTATCAAAATTAGGGGTTGCAGAAAAGAGATTATAATTAAGTATATTGTCCAACTATTTTCAAACGCTGTTTTCTGAATAGTAAATAAGAAATGAAAACTTGGCAAGTCTTTGGGAGTGAATAAAAAGTGACATTGAATAATAAGTAAGGCGGAAGTGCCATATCATTTGGTGCAATGAAAGCAATACTTTACTAAACGTAGGTGAAGACTGTCAGAGTCTCAATGTCGCTTTAGGCTTAAAAGCTTTGGTTTCGGTTTTCTGAACTATATTATGTGGTATTTGTGCGTACACTGTACAACCACATTTACACCTGTTCTGGCCATTTTTTATGAAATGTAGTGCATTTCATAAATTATTTGTGTACAAAAATTATGTTTAGTTTCTAGAGTTTTTAAAGCTGTCTCTTTGTGTAGGCTGCTGCTTTGGCCCTGAAGAAAGTCCCAGCATGCAATAGTTCTTGGACTAATGATTACATACGCCAGTGAGTATCTTTTTAAATGCTGTCTTTATCTTTGTTTATATCTTCTTGGTTTAGATGAGAATTATGTGACCTTTTGTACGATAATATTTCTCTTTTTGAAAAGATTGGATTAAATGTACTTGTCTCGTGTGGTTCAGGTATCATAATGTGAATATCAATGTCGCAGTGCAGACTGATAATGGTTTATATGTTCCCGTTGTTCGGGTATGTGATATCTCTTTTTATGCTATTGTGGAAACTTTAATTGAAAATTCCTGCTAATCAGATAAGTACTTGTAGGACGCGGACAAGAAAGGTTTATCTATAATTTCTGAAGAAGTTAAAAATTTGGCTCAGAAGGCAAGAGAAAATAGCTTGAAACCAGCAGACTATGAGGTAGAGACAACTTTTGGATGGAAAGTTATAGTTGTGGCCTTGTGGGTTGTCTGATTTTTGGATTATTTTGATTGTTTTCATTGTAGGGTGGCACTTTTACTGTGTCAAACCTTGGAGGTCCTTTTGGAATCAAACAATTTTGTGCTATAATTAATCCTCCACAGGCAGCCATTCTTGCAGTTGGCGCTGGTAAGCAATGTGTTTCCATGGAACCGATGAAATTACATTTTATGACTTTTGAATGGAATTTTAAAAGAAATGATGTATCACTAATAGTTTTCCTTGTATTCATGCAGCTGAGAAGAGAGTTGTACCTGGAGTTGGTGCTGACCCATATAAATTTGCTTCCTTCATGGCCGTTACGCTAAGCTGTGATCATCGTGTCATCGATGGTGAGTAGTAGTTGTATTTTTTAGTAAACAACTCTCCCCTCGTCCCATTTTACTTACTCCGTTAGGGATAGTGTATATGAGCTGTGACTGTGCATAACTTTGATCATATTTATTATTACCTTTGGTTCAAATTAGTTGCTAAACTTGCATGGTAATTGGGAACTACTATTCATTAAACACGTTTGTTTTGTTAATTTTTTATGTACAAAAAAAAATCAGTCATGTGGGATCTTGTTGATTCATCTGAGTGCATATTTACTTAGTATCAGTCCTTTATAAGCTTTAATTATGCCCATTAAATGCTATTAAAGGTCAAAATAATGAATTGGAGTGCGTGGAAACCAGAATCGTACCTACTAATTTGAACTAGAGGAAGTATATGTCGAAACAATAGTGCCAAAATATTTTATTCCTTGATTGTATTGAATTTGTTACAATCTTCACTTTCGTTGGTCCCACTGAATCTTGAATTGTATGTTTCATTTGTTGGAATTGACCTCATACTTGTCACTAATTCACATTCACATTGATTTAATCTCTCTTTATTCCATCCACACATTTCAGATATTTTGTCTTATTCTAACTAAAATCAAGTAACATTTTTTAAGAACATTAACTTGTACTTGTGGCGAATTCAATGAGACAAAAGAGTATGCTGTAGTTTGCAACTGGAGCTAGCTAGTACTCTATATGCCATGAATTTTATACATAAGGAGTGTTATCTAATGTGATTTTCATTTTGCAGGCGCTATTGGTGCAGAATGGCTTAAAGCATTTAAAGGCTACATTGAAAACCCTGAATCAATGATGCTTTAAATTTGATTTTTAGGTTTGTGATCTGTTTTTATTAACCAACTTAATTATATGTCAATCAATTGGTTGAACTGTAGTTTTACGTCAACAAGAAGTCAAAGCTCTATGAGTGATGACTGTACAATTTTGTAATAAATGAGAGGGATAAGTCATGTAAGTTGCTTAATTGATTTGCCCAAGCAAAATACAGGAGGCACAATACAGATGTTAAGGCACATCCTGTTGGATGATGGTTTGATTTTTATCATCAGGTCAAAAATTTGAGAGTTTTAAGCTCTCTTTCAAAGTTACGTTGAATTTGGTGTACGAAAATAAATTTTGACGCTGATTATATTTGATGTCATATTACAGATGTTTTTGCTTAATATTCAGCATTATGGAGTATATTGATCTGATTCTTTTCAGAAATTAATACTCCTTTTGGACCAATTTAGTTGTCACATTTCCGTATTTGGCAAATTTATATTAATTGATACATTTTCTTTTTTGTCAATCTTTTTTTTACCTTAATACTTCATGTTCATACAAGTAAAGACTAAAATACTCCCACTTTTACTATTTACAACTCTCCAACTATCATCTTTATAATTAATTTAATTAATTAAAATACTCCAACTACTACCTTTTTAATGGATCTCACAACACTTTTAATAACCGTGCCCAAGCAAATGGGATGATTGAATTGGTTCGAAGGAAATATTTGAAGACTTCTTGTATGTGTGAGGTTGCTTACATATGCCTTATTATGTTAAAGACAAATACCAACCGCCACTTCTGGTATGAACTAGGAAGTGATCCTTTGGTATATTGGTTAAGATTTGTTATTGGTATTTGAAACTGGGTAATTTTTGAGTGTTACATATATTTAGTTAACGAGTTGATTTATTATGATATTTTATTTGGACTATCTCTTGAGAGACCGTATTTTTTAAATATATTATGTTATAACTTCAAATACATTATGATTATAACTCCAAGTATATTATGTTATAATTACAAATATATTGTTATAACCCTCGATATATTACTCCCTCTAATTCTTTCCAATTGTGCAATTTGATTGGACACGGATATTAAGAGTGAGATGTGGTCCACCAAAAAGGTGGTAGTTGGGATACTCTAATCGATTAAATTAATTGTAAAGGTGGTAGTTAGGGTATTGTAAGTAGTATAAGTGATGGTATTTTGGTCATTACTTGTGTGAACATGGGGTATTAAGGTAAAAAAAATCAATGGCGAAAAAGGAAATACAATTCATGTGAATTTGCCAAATAAGAAAATAAGACGATTGAAAAGAATTGGACGGAGTATGTTATAACCACAATTGCTTTAATTAATTTCCTTTAAAGAGTAGACATTATTGTCTTCTTCACCATTACTAATTACACCTGATGAAGCTTAATTTAAAAAAAAATAGAAAATCATGAATCCAAATAATATATAATTCAATCAACCTAAAAAAATAAAAAAGAAATGGAGTTTGAGAATAAATTCAATCAACCCAAAAAAAAATACATGACTTTGATGGTTTTGCAAATGTTGAAGAAGATAAACAGAGAACAAACAACAATGGAGTTTGAGAGAGGAAGATGAAGATTGAAAACCACAAATGGAGTTTGAGAGATGAAGATGAGTAGTTTTGTGAGAAAGGGGAAAAAGAAAAACTGAAAATGGAAGTTTAAAACATTGTTTAAAAAATTTAATTGTTTTTTATTTTAAAAATTTAAAAATTGGGCTAGTCCAAACTTTAGATGCATTTTGTAAAGATGGTCTTAAGTAAGAATTTGTGTATTTTATTTCATGTGGTCATATACATAGGCGAAGCCACATAGGGGGCCGACGGAGGCCCCGCCCCCTTGCTGAAAATGCAATCCTTTGTATTTTATTATATCAAAAATTCTTACTTGAGACCGTCTTTACAAGAGACGCGTCTCAAATGTGCCGGCCCATTATTACTTAAAAAAAAACTTAAAAAAAAGTGCGTGCTGTGTAATCCTGTTTGGAGTTGGGGTATATAACCTATTGAAGCTGATATTTTAAGCTGTTAGAGTTGGTACTATAGCCTATTAAAGTTGGTACCTCCAAATAAGTATAATACCAACTTTAATTGTTATAACACCAGCTCCAAATACCAACTTTAAAGAGTGCATAATTGTAACAAAAATTTGTATTCAATAGTTGGGATAACTGATAACATATTTGTAATCTAAGGTTAATGGATCAAAACCAAATTAGTAGACTAATAAATTTACACAAATTCTTGTATGAGACGATCTCACCGTGAGACATGCCTCATATTTGAGTTTAATAGCCCAATTAGAGGTGTTCATTCGGGTGATCGGGTCGGTTTCGGTCGAGTGTCTTTCGGTTCAGTTGTATTCCGGATCGGCTATTTTTCGGTTGCGTGTTACGACGAGTCGCACTCGGGTCGGTTCGGTTAGTCGCGGTTCGGTTGAAGATCGATTATTCGAGCTATCGGGTTAGCATCGGTTCGGTGTCTGTTGAAGTTCGTGTCGAGTGTTAATCGGTGTCGGGTTGTCATCGGTTAATAAATGGTTCAATTTTGTCGAGTACAGATCGGGTTCGGGTTTTAATTACTATCGGCTACGTACTACTAATTACTATCGATCGAGTCAATATTAAATTAAGTTGTTAGTCATTTTTTAATTGATGACAAGATTTCCTTTACTTAAAGCAAAAATAGTTAAAATGTAAATCAACTAGTGATTATTATTACTTTGTTACTTTTACTTGTTTAACCGGAAATTAGAATTATAAAGTTCTATCAATTTTCATCTAATACGGTTATATAAATTGACCATTGATTATTAACTCTAAATATATGAAACCATGTATTTATAAAATTTAATGTATTAAAATATCTATCACTTTATTAGATTAAATAATAAGATGATTGAATATGAGTCTATCATACTTCTATGTTAAAAATTGGTTCAGGTTTAAAGCAATTCGATCTAAAATTTATTCGGGTTTAGTCGGTTTTTGCCGAATCGAGTTCGGTTTCGAGCATGGATATGACTCGGGTCGGTCATTTTTGGTTCGGGTAATCTCGGTTAACGGTTATGTGTCGGTTACAGTTCGGGTTTAGCTTTCTCATTTACGGTTGTCAATCGGTTCGGGTACAACTTCGATTCGGGTATTGTCGGTTCAATAAACCTGAAAAAGGAACACATTTTCGGGTCGGTTTACTTTCGGTTTCAAGTCGGATTTTCGGGTCGGGTCACTTTTGAACAGCTCTAAGCCCAATAATAGAAACTTTTAGCTTATGAGCTTCTTATTTTAGGTCGTCATACCGTGAGACGATCTCATACAAGACGGATTGATTTATTTAATTTATACTATAATATCATTACTATTTATCTTTCATAATTTCACATTCATCATTTTTTTAGTATGTGTGCTTATATTTCTGCTATTGATTTTTTTGGAGACTTAGAAGACAAATAAATGGAGTCAAAAACACTTAGTTTTTTTAAAAAGGTTCATTATAGAGAAGTTTCAAATCTATTTGTTAACAGAGCCGTACTAGACCTAGGGCTGGTGGGGCAACGGCCCAGGGCCCCATATTTCAAAAATTCGACAGGCTTAAATTTATATTTAAATATTTAAAAAGTAAAAAGCAAAGAATCAAGCGTGCAGTGGAATATTATCATGTAATGTTCACGATTCATTGAACTAAAGGGATTGCAACTTGGGAGAGTTTGATACTCAATATTTAAGAATCAGATTATATTGCTCCATCTTAATGTTACTTATATTTTTAACAGTTGGTTTTGTATGAGACTGTCTCACGGTGAGACAAACTCAAAACAAAAAGCCCATAAGCTAAAAGTTTATATTATTAGACTATTTAACCAAAGCATGAGGCATGTCTCAAGCTGAAACCGTCTCATTCAAGAATTTGTGGTTAACATATAATAATGTTGTCACGAAATATACACCTTGTAGTGAAAAAAGAAAAAAAGAAATTGAATTTAATAAATAAAAGAATCACAAAGTAATTTAGCTTTTCGTGGATCCGATGAAAAATATTATGAGGATAATAATGGAAAATTTTTAGCGATGTCGATAAAGACCTCTATTTCTAACTTGACCCTGGGCCACCAAAAGTTTAGAAACGGGCCTATTTGTTAAATATAACTTTTGCTATGATTTAAGTTATTTCAGTTTATTTGATTTTAAGATTTTCATAATTTAACTAGTTTTTATATATTAAATAATTTGCTAGTATATGTATCTTAGGTCAATATTGGGCATATTACTTTTACTACATGCTTTGGTGCGAAATGTAATCTATGGATGATTTACAATTTCTGTCGGAGAAGATGATCTAATCGTAGCTGAAACCTTGAATTAAATATTAATCATTGATTATATTATATTAAAATTTGGTATCAACTTATACATTATTTTAAGCGAAATTTTTATAAAGAGAATTAAGTTTACTAGTATAGAAACTCGTGTAATGCACGAATTTATGAGTATGAAATATGAAAAATATATTTTCAAATAATATTGCTAGTAAATATTATTGCAATTAAATTAATTGAAAACATGATTTTTTTTTAAAGTAAAAATTAAATACTAATTTTTTGAAAATTGTGTATTTGTATAAATCACTTTTTTTTGGAAAATGTTCATTTAACTAAAAATAATTCTAACATTTTGTCATGCCTTTTTAGAGGATGACACTTGGAATTTTCCAACATTTTTATAGTGTTGTATATGATTAAATTTATCAAAACATGATTTTTTAAAAGTAAAAAATGAAATACTAATTTTTTTTAAATTATGTATTGTATAAATCACATTTTTATTTAATTAAATATATCAAAGTTTAGGTTAGTTTTATAGAATTGCTAAATAAATTCTAATTTAAAAAAATCAAATTTTATATTAGGTAATTATCGTCATTTAATCAACTATCATCCACTAAAATAATTACATTTGTCATGCCTCTTTAGAAAATGACACTTGTAAATTTCCAACATTTTTATAGTATTGTATGATTGTATGATTGACAACAATATTTTGGGAAGAAATTATAAAAAAAAGACCATTTTGTGTCCGATTAAGTACCAATTGGGTAAATTTACTACCGTTTTCTATAATCATAGGGGTAGGGATGGCAATTCAGTCCGAATTCGACCCTAGTCCGACTCGATCCGAGGAATATAATCCGATTCGAGTCCGAGGAAAAAGTCATCCGACTCCGACTCTGACTTTACGATCCGAGTCCGAGTTAGAGACGGACCGGAGTTGGACCTCATTATAAATCCGAGACTCCGACCCGACTCCGACCCTGAAGGACATCCGACTTTGAATTTGACTTTTACACTAATATTTTGTTTCCTTTAAAACTCTAGACGTGACTAATTCAAGCTCCCTCTCATAGTAATTGTAATTTTCGATTTTGAAAACTACTTGGTATTTTTATTTAGATTAATGAATCAAGATACGACAAATGAAATCAAGAAAATAAAATATGCCAAATCAAAATACGAGAAAGTTTTGTTAAATTGTAGTAGTAGGATTATTTCTCTTGTTAAAATTGAATTCAAATTAAAGTACATATTTTTTTTTGTTAAATTGTATTTAAAAAATATATTTTGTTAATTTTGTATGCTTTAAAATCATTAGTACAATATCACAACGATACTGTTTAATAATAATCCGACTCCGTTGGAGATCTGAGAGTCCGAGTCGAGGCAAACTTGGAGTATGCATAATCCGACTCCGAGTGGAGGTGGACTGAAAACAAAAGTCCGACTATTATCCGGAGCAAAGTCGGAGTATGTATAATCCGAGCCGAATCCGACCCATTGTCATCCCTACATTGGGGCCTATTACCTCACTCTTGTTAGTGTAAAAATCATTATTTTGTGATGCTTGTATTAAAGGTACATGTTGAAGGGAGAAATAAAAGTTAAACTACCTAATAAAGATAAGTAGATGTGAATTTAAAAAGGATTGTATACCTATTCACCTTTTTATCCAACTAGGGTATATATTTACCCTCAAAATGAGGGAACTAAATCTTCAATTTCTTCTTCTCCATTACTTTATAATTTCTTACCTTTGATTATAACAATATTAATCGGCCTACTTAGAGACAATCTCTCTGAGAGACGCCTCTCAATAGACACAACAATTACAATTTATCTTTTTTATAAAAATATGTCAACTAATTTGTTTAACAGACGCTTATCCAAAAAAACGCTTAAAAT
>CM033455.1:15909256-16002133 GCA_019425755.1 Amaranthus cruentus
GTTGATGAGATGATGGACGGAGTCGAGGATGAGTTAGGAATACGTCTCGTGTATTTGACTTGTCGACAGAGGCTTCTCAAAAGCCTTTGTATCCTAAATGTACAAAGTTCACCAAACTAACAGCAGTGTTGACAATTTTCAACATTAGGTCAAGGTTCAATTGGAGTGACACTAGTATCACAATGTTATTAGAAGCATTAGGTGAGATGCTTCCTGAGGGAAATGAGCTTCCAAAGTCGACATACTATGCCAAAAAGCTCATGTGTCCTTTCGGTTTAGAGTTCCAGAAGATTCATGTGTGTCCAAATGATTGTGTATTGTATCGGAATGAAAAAGAGAACTTAGAAAAGTGTCCTAGGTGTGGGCTATCGCGTTACAAGCATAAAGGGGCTTGGGATGCTAAAGGTCCCCCGGCTAAGGTATTGTGGTATCTTCCAATAATACCTAGATTCAAGCGCTTGTTTTCTATAAAGAAAGATGCGTGAAATTTGAGGTGGCATGCAGATAGGGTGAAGAAAGATCACTTGCTCACACATCCATCTGATTCTCCGGAGTGGAAGAGTATTGATAGGTTGCATAAGACTTTTGGGGATGAAGTTCATAATTTAAGGCTCGGACTGTGCACGGATAGAATGAACCCATTCGGCAATCTTAGTTCGACTCACGACCTTTTTCGCGATCAGTGAAAAACATATTCCTCAAAAACGTTTAGTTTACAATATTGAGATATGTCCAATTAATTATTTATTTGATTAATTTATTTGATCTAATTAATTTATTAAATCCCGAAACAATACTACGCTCTGAATGACAATAGAATTTGGGTCTAGGGTCTTTAGATTCGGACATGATCCAAATATAAACCCACAAAATAAATGTGTTTTGACAGGGGCAGCCTTCTATTTGTTCTCACAAATTCTTGTAAGAGACGGTCTCTTTGAGAGATCAACTCTAATTGGGTCGGCCCATAAAAAAAAATATAAAATAAGAGTAAGAATTAAACACTAATGGACTGGGCCTGAGAGACGTCTCTCAAAAAGACGGTCTCTCAGGAAATACTTGCTGATTTGTTATTATGTGGAATCTAGTGAGAATTTATAAATAGATGGACCAAAGTTTGAATTTAGGTTAATTTTTGCATTACTTTGGGCAAAAATGCTGCTCTAAAAAGGCTCACAACCTTATTCTCGGCAAATGATATTAGAGGCAAATGGAGATGGCATGTCAATCGTCAAATACGCAAGTCACTACTAGGGATCGTAATGGGTCTAGAATCTTGTTAGACCCGCCTCTTTCTTAATGAGTGAGAGTCTTATTTTTTAAGACCTATCGAATTTAGATCGGATTTGAATCTATAAAATAATTGGAGGGTCCGGATCTCGGATCCGGACTCTGGACCCGCCCCTTAGACCCTTATCCAGACCCTTATAAATATTAAATTGTCTATTTTGATTTGTCTTCTGTTGTTCTGCATATAACTTATGCCCCCAACACTTACTTTCTTTTCATATAATCATTATATATATATATATATATATATATATATATATATATATATATATATATATATATATATATATATATATATATATATATAATATATATATATATATATATATATATATATATATATATATAGTGCCGATGCACGATTTTATCAAATTTTCTGAGTATAAATAACAAAAACAAATCCTAGTAAAAGTATATTATGTTTTAACTATCTCAAAATATCCAATACACTAAATAATATTCATTTAAAAAAATTGAAATTTTTTTTATAAAAAAAAAAAATTAAAAGAAAAATAATATATTCAAAATAAAAAAGTAGAAAGTCAAAAATCATAATAACAATGACATCATCATTTAATTTAGGAGGGAAAATTTTTAATGTGGAAGCGACACGTAAGCAATTTTGAAAGGTGATGGTGTAAGCGTGTTTTGTTTTAGTTTTATATATATATATATATATATATATATATATATATATATATATATATATATATATATATATACACTCGATTCGGTTGTTTTTCGGATCGGTTATTTTTCAGATGTGTGTTCTGATGGGTCACGCTCGGGTCGGGTCGGTTAGTCACAGTTCGGTTGAAGATCGATTATTCGAAAAGTCGGGTTAGCATCAGTTCGGTGTCGGTTGAAGTTCGTGTTGAGATCCATCGGTCTCGGGTTGTCATCGGTTAATAATTGGTTCGGTTTTACCGGGTACAAATCGAGTTCGAGTATTTTTTTCAAGTAGAATTTGACTACGAATTACTAATTACTATCATCAAGTTAGTATCACATTAAGTTGTTAGTCATTTTTTTATTGATGATAAGGTTTTCTTTACTTAAAGCAAAATAAATAGTTCAAATACAAATCAATTAGTGATCATTATTACATTGTTACTTTTACTTGTTTGATCGAAAATTAAATATATGAAACCATGTATTTATAAAATTTATTTTATTTTATTACATTGTTATTTTATTAAAATATTTATCAAATATTTATCATTTTATTAGAATAAATAATAAGATGATTGAATATGAGTCGATCATACTTCTATGTTAAAAACTTGTTCAGGTTTACACAAGTTTGATCTAAACTCCTTCGGGTTAAGTCAATTTTAGCCGGATCGAGTTCGGTTACGAGCATGATTCGGGTCGGATATGACTCGGGTCGATCATTATTAGGTTCGGGTAATCTCGGTTAACGATTATGTGTCGGTTTAAAAAATCGGTTACATCTCGGGTTCAGTTTTCCCATTTTCGGTTGTCAACCGGTTTGGATATAACTTCAGGTCGGGTAATGTCGGTTTGATAAACCTAAAAATAAAACACATTTTCGGGTCGGTTTACTTTCGATTTCGGTTCGGGTTTTCGGGTCGGGTCACTTTTGAACAGCTATACCAATTACCCTTATTTTATAAATTTGAACTAGTGTTTGGCTGTTTGTAATAGAATTTAAGCGTATAAGATGTTAAATTAGTATTAAATATTTGAAAATACGATAATATGTCTCTTACAAATATATGAAAAATATAATGACTTACAAAAGGTTCAAATTTGACAAACTTTTTTTAGACCCATTAAATCCGGAGGGTCTGGGTCTGGAAATATAAAACCCTTACGGTCCGGATCCGAGCGGGATCTCTAAAAATTAAAATGATCGGTCTCGTTGAACCCGCTACAGACCCGTCCAATGACCATCCCTAGTCTCAACAACAATTTAAGTTAAGTGTCTGCAAGATAACTCCGCTTCAATGCTTATGTAAAATGAAGCAATGACTTGAGAGTTACAACCAAATCTCAATCTATCATACATAAGATGTGATATCTATAGACTCGTATACATTAAAAAAATCAAAATTGAATTGAGGATTTACAAAGCCTAATCTGAAAGGATACCGAATTTTTTACAACTCAATCAAGTTAAAAAAAAAAAAAAAAAACTACCGATCCTAATTTCTTCAAATCGTGTTGATACATGAAGTAGGCTACATATACTACAATCACCAATATAGATGCAAAGTATAAAAAAATGTGGCAACCAGAATACAGACATAGCTCCACTTTACCTCTTCGAAGAGTTCCAAAGATATAGAACCAAATAATAAATGGTTAAATCATTTAATGAGAGGGCTAAGTCCATCGCCTTCCCAACCAAGCTTGAGCATTTGATCCACCACTTTTAAGCTTAACTGCATGTAACAAGCGAACATAATAATGGTTACGGATGAAACCCAACACATCTTCCCTAGGAGCCTAACCAAATAAGCAAATAACGCAATATCTCTTCATTACAGAGGATCAGTAACTATTAAACCCAGCAATTATTAAGATTAAAGGGTTAAAGCATCATTATGAGCAAGATAGCATGGGATGCTAATTAGGCTAGCGTGGTACAAAAACCACCCAATAGATTTCTAAAAAGGTTGGTGTGTTCAAACGTACAATTTCAAGTGTTAACTAAGTAGATAAAATGCAGCACTGTCAAACAAAATGCACAGCAGAGAATCACTTAAAATTTCTGATCCTGGCATCCTCATATCACTTGCTATCCTACATTTATCCTTTAGAGAAGCTTTGCTAAGACCAATCAATATCATAAAGAACCCACCTGATTATTCAGTATGTCTATCAGTCTATGTGACAACTCTTTGAAACTATCTTTTGAACAGTTGTCTCTTTCCCGTAAAAGTCATCGACGTACAAAGCACATAACAATCTCTAGAATATCACTCTTTAGTTGGGTCCCTCTGTGTAGGTGTGCAAGTCGTATGTATGTTTCCGATTGTATGCGTATGTATATTTGTGATTTCATGTGTATGTGTGTGATAAATAATTCAGGCAGTCAACATTTGCGTCTTTGATCCCAGACCCTCTTAAAAGGGAATAAGGGAACCTAAGGAGAGACAAGAGATTCAGTTATATGAAGTAGTGTTACTGTTCAACATATGGGAAGAAAATCACTACTGCCATGTATCATCAAGCAAAATGAAATACGGTTATTTTTACATAGAATCCCAAGGCCAGCAGGAGAAAATGAAAGAACTGTAAATGTGTGTCAGTGGATTGTAAAAATCATTTTCTCAAAGAGTCCTAGGATCAGGAGAGCAAGGATAAAGCCCAGTTATTTTGAACTTACAGCTGGGTCTGTAAAAATTATCAATTGCCTATCCATTGTAGAAACCAAAAGATTAGTGTTGTCTTTATTCAAAGCAATGGCTGTAATATCCTGTCCAGCTTGAAGATTCAATGTATGTAGCTCCTGTCAACAGAGACTTGTCACTTGTCAGTAGGAGCATATTGGAAATTAATATTAGTAAATCTTGACTTTTTGCTCACGTCCCATTTAAATTCTCAATCAAAAAAGAGGCAGAGAGCAACCAAGCAAACAAGCACTCATTTAAATTTACCTTAAGAGTATATAGATCAAGAAAGCATATTGAAGGTGAAGCTATATCCAATATACGCTCGTCTTGCTTCACATCCAATTTGGTGGAAGAAGCTGCTTCAGCTTCCAGTTGGTTTGACTTCCAAGATCTGCTACTTTCAAGAGATCCTTCCTTCTTATGACAGGAATTTACCCCAACCAAGGCAGTCTGACCATCAAAAGAAATTTCCATGCAACTGACGGTTCCCGATAAGGGAAGCTGTACCCTGGCTACAGCAATGCCATTGAGAGTATAGGTGCTGAGCATATGAAGTGATTGATTCCAAGCCATTATAATGCCATCAGATGAAAGGCAGACAGAGTCCGCCTGCACACCAGCTAGCCTTCTGAGCAGGCGACCCCTTCTAATAGAATGTAATAAAATATCTGGCGATTGAGAGCAGGAAACAACTATTCCAAGGTCTGAGCTAACACAACAAGACATAACTTCAGCATAATGACCACGTAAGACATGTATGGGTCCTTCAATTCGTCGCTTTCTGCTTTTGTCTAAGGTACTTGCCGAAGTATTAGTGCTATTTGAAGTACTACCGGATGCATTCGGAGATTCAGAAATATTAGTAGAAAGAGATGCAATTGAACGATGTATCCTCCACAACAATACTGTGGTATCCCGAGACCCAGTCACAAGGTAATTGCTATCTGATGAGAGACCCAAGCATGTCACAGGAGCACAATGTCCTATTGCTGTCTCAAGGGTCTTTGCTCCATCAGAAGATATAATTCTGATACTGTTATCAACATGCCCACCTGGTGAAGAATTATACAGAGTATGGGGGGTAAGCGAATGGCCTCAATCCAAATAAATCTTAGAAAAGACTTTTGATGAAATGGTTCATGTAGAAATGTATATATATTCTATTAATCACATGTTCAGAGAATACAAGAATACTATTGCAGGCATGTTATAAAATAGTACTAAAAAAAATAAGTAAAATATGCTAAATGACATTAAGGGGAAAAGGGTACTTAAACGCAATTACAGTGACCCTATGAGCATTATAAATTTTTTTTCCCATATTGCTACAAATTGGTCACAACTACAGTCAACAGCTTAGCAAGTGATTGATCCACTTTATTCAGTTACACCCTTGCGTTCAGATTACCTATGCTAAAAAGTCAACTAGGCAGTCAGTTAGAAAGCATTTAGCAAACCAAATTTCCATTAGCTGTGAAGCTGAAACTGCATATAATTATAGAGCCCCATTGCCACAACTGGGCTCATGTATTTTACTTAATTGCAGTATGTAAGTCGAGACCCGAGGTTGCATACAAGGTCAAAAAACAAGATCGATAAGGATAGATCACAAGGGTTGAAATATTGCTCATAAAACTGATTTTATGTTGTTTTTGATATTTTGAAGAATATGTACAGTGAATGTTGGGATAGATTAGAATGTAAATGATTATGCTAATGAATTGTAGATGAAATTAATTGATACATAATTTCACCAAAATTAGAATCAAATAGGAATTGATTTGGATGAAGTTGCGATGGTGCAGAATTTGGACAGTAATATTTGGTTTCATTGGATATGTTGGGAAAATGAAGAGAATTAGAGATGAATAGATGAATAATATCGATACAGAAACACCACAATGATTATCCAAATAAGAGGCAATTGTATGAAGTATAGAAGGATAGTTAGGCAAAGTCTAAAGCTTAGAGATATAGAAAGACTTAGAAGCTACTAAGAACACATGTAAGATGGCAAGACTTAAGCGTATAAACTTTCTTAAAGCTGAGTTCCAATAAGAAAAAGGATGAACACAAGTTCAGAATTTTATAAACTTTCAACTACTTTAAATGAATGCAAGGTAGAATATTTATAAGGATGCAAAAAAAAGTTACAAATCATAGGATTTATATTAGAAATCTGTTTCTTGTACCAAGAGAACCAAATTCAGCCTTTCTAGAATCCTCCTCCATATTCTTCAACACCCTTGCTACAATCTCTAATTAGTGTAAACTCCTTAGCAACCGTCCTGCCTATGACTTCCATGTATGACTTGTAACTCCATGTATGAAGCAGCTACCAAGTAACCTCTTTGCATAATTTCCCACAATTCAGCCCCCATAACCGGTCATATTAACTTCCACACAACCGAATGACCTTTCCCACAACTTGCAAGGCTCCATGTCTTTGAATAACTGCCCATGATTAGCCATAATGCTCATGTAATTGCCTGTTGAATAACCACCCTTATTGCACTCCATGATCAGCTACCTAGCTGCTTTTTCTTGCTTGAATTTTGATCCCTATTGTTGAGCTAAGTAAACTTTGATTCTTTAACCCTGTTCATAACCGGGTACCTGGCTTTCCAAGTACCCAAACACTCAGGTACCCAGATAATTTCATGGGTAATTGGACACCAGGTACCCAGTTTCTGCCCAATCTAGAAGTTCAGCCTTGAGCGTACTGCCCTCTGGTAGAAGCCAATAATACTACTTTCTTTTTATAATTATTATTATCATGCCTCAGTTCTGATAAATGCACACTGCCAGTACACCTAATTTACCACAAAAACTGTGCACTTGTACAGCACATTTCATAATAACAACTTTATATCTGTTGCATTGTCACCTAATCATTTTTTCTATTGTTTCCCGTTCTCCTCGTACTAGAAAAATCTTCTTCATTTATTTAGAACACAATCTTATCTACGAACTAAACTCCTTTGTTCATCCAAAGAACGGAAATATCTCATTCATAAAATTAGAGAAATTTAATCCTTATAACCCATTCTTTAATCAACAGATCTCATTATTCTAATACTTCAATACTGGTACTATAATAGGTATAGAGGTAGTTCACTAAACTATAATGTTACCCAATACTGTATTTCGGCAAGATTTACAGTTAAAAAGCTCCCGAAAAATGACAATATCCCAGACAGCAGTAAGCACTTAATTTACCATACGGACTCGTAAATACTTTCCGAGGTCAAAAACAGGGGCATTAGTAAACACCTTTTATGTGTGTGTGGGTGTGCATGCAAGTGTGTTGGGGGAAGAGGAAAGCTAGCAGAAGTCTACTTACTCCTATCATTGCTTTAACATTTTTCTAGTAAGTCAACATTTTACAATATAAATAATTGAATAAACAATGTACTCCTGATCAAACAGGCCCAAACTGAAAAGTTCATGCTCAATTGCAGTGGAAAATTTTGCAGGTCCAACCAGTTGGTTTACACAATGCGGTCAGTATTATATCTATGTGCTTGCTTCAGGTTTTAAGAAAAAGTAGTAAATCATGTACCACGCAATCAACCATTTACCAACAGTTTAGATCATGAACCAGAATAATGTAAATTAATGTTGTTTTAAAATATATCAATGCATAGGAATTACTTAAGTGTATGTACTTAACATATAAACCTTTAGTTGGCGTCTTTTGAATCATTAAATGTAAAAAATATAAAAGATTTGTGTTATATGACAACATTGAAACAATTTTGACCCTGTCACAAAAAAAAAAAAGACTAAACATGATGCATGTATGCAGGATTTCAGGAACAAATCTCATACCTGTTATAATTTCTTTATCACTAGTTATAACGACTATAGCTGTGCTTCTAATTCCTGACGTGGGAAATGCCAATGCTTGAGGAAAGTGACCATCTTCAGAAACAGCCCCAACTGGTGCTTTGAACATTCGCATCAATCCACCAGCAGAAGAATTGGTAGTGGCTTTCGCATGATGGAAAAGAAAAGGGGCACCCTGGCCATCAGGTGTATTTGGCTGCCACTTGTGTTGTGCCACACATGCAGCTGGAGCATTTATATCGACAATAATAACAGAATCCGAGGTTGCATGCATTGCAGAGGCAGGTAGATTGCAGCGTTCAGGCATCGGAACAGCATACGGTTTTAACTCTTTTGGGTTCCTAAAAATTGTCTGAAATGCACAATTTCAAACAAAATGGAGTCATCAAACTGCATATGATATGACAAGCTTCCACAAAATTTACTAGGATAAAGGAAAAACAAGTCTAAAAGGAGGCAAAGTTATGTAGCTGAATCTGCACATTCATCATCTTAGCATGAAGAATATAGTAGAATCTCATGCTGAGGAGAGCTATGACTTGTATGCAAGCTTTTGCAGATGAGTTATGTGGAATAAGTTGAACAAAAAAGGCAAAAGTTTTGCAGGTATATATACAATCTTGATCTATCCATGAGGTGCAGAAGAATTTCTAGGATTAATCAATGTTTGACAACGTTAGTTTTAAGTTGCCACTGCTAAATCGGTAACAAGCAGAACCCTTGGAATTCTGGCATGTTGCCAGATTCTCTAAATTTATGAGAACAGGGAAATATTACTGGTGAATTTCAATAGTAAACAAGTACTTTCCTCATTTTTTAATCACATAACATTTCAATTTGGCATGCAGTTAAGAAACTAGGAGACTAGAGTGTGTTTTAACTTCCACCATTTGCTTGTTTTGAGAGTATATTTAGAAAAGAAATTTGTCCTACTTGTTTACACAGTTGGTAGAAAGATGGGTAAAAAGGTAAACGAAGACCATAATCAACATTTTTTTTTCATGTTTTCGAATTGTATGCTATGTTAATTTTGTACTAACAACTAAGTGATGTTAGTAGATACTTAAGACAATCAAAATTGTAATTGCTAATTGCAGCTAACATATGGTATGCCGTATACATCATCCCGAAACACGTAAAGCCTAGCACAAAGCAGGTTTCCACAATAGTAGTATAAGAAGAAATTTTCCTGCATTGTACTCTTGATATTTAACTCAAATAGACAAATCCAATATATCAAGAGTGTGAGATTTAAAAATTAAAAAAAAAAAATTAAAATAAAAAAAACCAAGAAAGCACATAAATTTGAAAAAGTGAGCAGAAATATTGTTATATCTTAGGACAAAGGACATGCTCATTTTCAGCAAGATTAAATGATAGCAATCAACAGTTTGAACCAGGCTACCTGCAGTTGAAGCACCTCCGTTAATGGCATTCTTTTTATGTGAGGAATTGTCAAAAGCTGAGATGGGGTTTGCCCAAAATACGCAATCTGATCCTGAGTGGCACGTTGTTGTACCTTGTATAACAATCAAACAAAAGCTCAACGCAGGGAAAAAGGAAATATACCTTGTAACTGGACAATGCAATGTCAAACTAGAAAAATAATTTATTGAAAGTTATCTTACAGGGTCAGATATTTTGTCAATATCAACTGTTCCTGCATATGTAATGTAAAAGAAAACATTATTCGCTGCTATGGCCTCTCTTCCACGTTGTTTATACCTGCACATTCACAACATCATTTCATAAAGACATGTGTTGGGGAAATAAATGGCCTTGTTTGTTTTCTCAAAAGAAAATTTCATGGAATATTAAAACCACCTAGCATAACTCACCCAAATATCAGGTCAATCCACTCATGTAAATGAGCAGAAACATACTCACTCTCAAGTGCCATTCTATTCTTATGGATGAACTCAACAGGATTTTCAGCCCACGGAGGTAGCTTGACAGAATCTGAATGAAAGCACAAGAAAATATATTATTGTCTTCTTTAATGTACTAAATCCTAGCAATCTAAAAAATATTTATCAACAGCATACCAAGTTTTTGACCAAGTTGTGTGGTACCAAAATCAATAGAGTTTTCATTGGTCAACGTTTCAGGGAGGTAAAAGAGCTCTGGAACCTAAGACCACAATGATGAAGAAGTCAGCTGGGGAAACCAAATCAAAGCATTACATAGTTGCATAATTGAGCCCACATTCTGTTCATCTAACTTTTACAGAACTCAATGGTATAAATTTAATTGATCAAAGGTTTTCCTTATTAAAATGTTCAATGGTCAAAACCAAATTGACTTATTAAACTGTTAAGAATGCAGGAGAGATTCTATTACGAAGTAAGCACAGTTAAGGAAATAGAAAAGGAAATGTAAGAACAATGATTGATTTAGCGCATCAGGAAACTCCAAACTTTCAAGGTACTATTTCATTTAACTTTTAGCATACCCATTACAAAGCAACCTCTCTATATATTGTGTACTTTGTGATTCTAGGACACCTCATCAAATCTAATAACATAACTATTCCTTCTAGAATATTCAGCCCACAAACAAAGCATGAGCATTTTTTTTGTTATGACCTCATTGACTGCCTACAGCCATGTCATCCATTTATTGCATCTGCCACCTCATCATTGTTGGGTTGTTGTTTACTTCTCCTTTGTTATTATGTCACCACTATTGGCAGCCTCCACTGGCGTAACATAAACTAGTGCTTATATTTAGGCTTTCAAAACCAGCTCTTGCAGAAGAAAACAGATAGCAAAACTAAGTATACGCTGAATAGAACAAAGAATAATTATCTTTCCCAACGGCCCAATCCTAAATGTTTTTCAGACTTTTGACTTGCCAATTAAGCTAGTCCTAAACTTCTTCACTTTCTCTGCATAAAAAGGTTATATCCGTCACATAAATGTTTTGTCTCTAACTCCCCAAGTACTTACTATGTGGTTCTATTTCCATCCGTATTGTATTCTTTTATGAACATCCAACCTCAATGAGATAAACAGTAAGAGACATAACGGGAATAATAGATAGAAACACTGAAAATATGAAAGGTGTATATACCAATTCCTTCACATCACTCATCTCTTCGAGAACTCCCTCCCAAGTTGCAGCAATATCAGCAAACATCCTGTCAGCATGGTCAAACTTTTCTCCTTGCAATTGAATAGAGAGAGTGGTGAAAGGCTCGATTCGAACAAGGTAATAGAGCACCTAGTGACAAAGAACAGACCATTATAAATGGGGAGGCCATACCAAAATTAGAAAGGAACAATCATAAATGTCATATAAGTTATGATAATGGAATCATCGTTTAAAAAATAGAACAGTGCAAAATTCAATCTTTCCTATTTCCCAATTCTTTCACAGAGTATACCCCAAAGAAAAAAAATAAAAAATAGTTGAATAAGGTTATAAATACGATACAGGATATCATAATCCCAAAAGATTTTTTAATAAACTTCCAAACCCACCAATTGATTTTTTATAAACAGGTTGCAATGCTTTCACTGAAGGAGAAGGAAACATCAAATGTCAATAGAAAAGCTACAAACCATTTACAGACAACATGACAACAAAGAAAAAACCTACCGTTCCAGCACTTGAATAATGTGAACCATAATGGAACTTTGGGATAACAGGGTCATCAAAGCTGGAATATCGCTCCTGGAATTTCTTCAAGCGTTCAGGATTTAGTGCACCAACAGGCTGTCAGAGAGGCTAATGTGTTAGAACTTAGAACTAAAGTTGTGATCTGAGTTAAAAAAAGTATTATGTTTTATCCACCTTTGAAAGGTCTCGATAAGAAGAAGGATTAGAAAGATCCAACTTCTGCGAGGTATAATCAGACAAAATCCAAGGGAATACTGGATACTGCATTGGAAATATTTAAAGTGTAATATTAACGATTACAAAAGGTCAGCAAAAATGGTAGAAAAATCTTCCAAAAAGAATGCAATAATCAATGGAACCTGAGTGATATCATTATAACTACGCCCAGCCAGTGTGTTGAGCTGCATTAGGTATTCAAAGTTGCTAATCTGAAAATGTCAACATGCATTGTAAATTTCTCATGGATAAGAATAGATGACGAGTAAAAAACTCAGAAATTCATATAATAATGTCATCACCTCCCATCTAGCCCAACGCTCCATCAGCTGAGTTCTTTTTAAAAGCTGATCAGGTCTCTACAAGTTAATAAAAACAGAAAAATAATCAAAACGAGCATGAGGATATCAACAACGAAGAAACCAACTATCATAGACAACAAAAAACTGGTTCAAGTTTCAAAGAAAAATTCAGCAAGAAGACTGAATTAAAGCAGCATCAGAAAAAACCTGAGTCGCAAGATATATATTGTTCAAATGAGGCGGACATGCATTAACAATAGCCCGGTAAGCATTTCTTCTACCTTCACTAGTCTACAAAGCAAAAAAGTATATACATCTCAGATGAATAGCAGCTCCCTTTCAAGTTAGAAGCAGATACATTTTCATGAAATAAAGCAAAAAGTCAAAAACAAGAAAATTTGCAAACGACGTGACTATACCCCAAAATCGAAAAAGTAATTAAAGCGGTCAAGCATAAAGAGCTCTAGTGCACTCCTTCTCAGTAGATATCTGCAAGCAGAAATGAAAATAAAAAAATAAATCATGACGGTCGAAGCTATGCCCAGAAAAAAAAATAGTAAACATATATTAAAAGGAAAATTCACCACTAAACTACATTACAAAATCATCCAAAGAAGAGACAGTCAAATATGATAAAAGTTCATTGTAAATGAAACATCATACAAACCTTCTACTATATATTTGATGAAGTGAAGATATTAACCAGCTATGATTTTTTTCCTGGTCCCTATTTTCTGAATTTTGATCTAGTTCACTGCCTGATGAATTCGCCTCAATGTTCTCGGCAATAAAATTAATTTTTTTTGTTGTAATCTGAAAATGAACCATCATAAGAAGATCATTGGCTGAAAAAGCAATCATTATGCAGATGGTTGAGCTTGTGAATCTCAATTCCCATGAATAGTAAGTAACAAAAAAGGCATTATAACAGAGCCCTCACTTTCATTCTATATTATAAGCTCATAATTGCTACAGTTGCAATGTTAAGAGACACTATTGAGATCCTTATCCCTTACAAAAAAATTTAACCCACAATACTTCATATGAAGCAAAATTCAAAAACAATAAAACACACAGTAGCACAAGGCATACTAGACTTACTTGAAAGGTTCCACGAACAACCCTCAGTGGCCTCACCATTGAGCAAGGAAGTTCAAGCATGATTCTCTCATCAAGCTCACTAGGAACATACCCAGGAGCAACAACAGATGAATCCTGGGCCATACCTTGGCCGCTAGTAGTTGGTGCTTCAGTAGAATCCGACGACACTTGTGTACATGATTCAGCTCCACTGGAGTTCCTAGAGTGATTCTCATGATGCTCCCCATCGAAATCAATACTAACCCTATTACTGACATTAGCAAGCTCATCTTCATTTAATGCATCTGCAGAAATTGCTTCAGCTGCTAGGACAGATGCATTTGATGCATTAATCACACGCTGGTGCTCCTCCTTAGTAGCATTATCATATTCATAATCAGCTGCAGCACCAAGATGAGCTGAGCCTCTGTAATTCCTCCGTAGGCACCTTCTCATCCTTGAAGAACTTTCCATGAGGTCTAGCTTCCAGAAAACCTGTAAAAAGACAAGTGATTACCTGAGGAGCACAATTTAAAGATTACACGTGGATTGTTCAAATGCATTGGCCCTTAGGCAGAAACAACCAAAGAAAAGCCCATAAAAGGATTCATGTCAGACATAAAAATAGTACTGCAGTGCGTAAAATATGATCACATACACGCTCAGGATTGCATAGTTGGTCGCTAAATGGTCCAAAAAGACATTTCAACTCTATCAAATAATGAATCAATTTCCTCCATGCACGACTACCAATGGCTTGACGGTGGCGTGCTAACATTTCTACTTGACACCGCCTATCAATCTGCAAAGAAAAAAAAAAACAGTGCCATCAAGAACTGCTACAAGATCGCATGAAAAAAACAATCCAGTAAAATAACGACTGAACGTCTCATCCCTCCAGGAAAAGGAGTCATAGCGGACCTCTGATCGCTGGATGTTCCGAGCCAAAGCAAGACTTGCAACAAGAACAGCAATATATTTGTAGGAAAAAGCATTGAAGTCTTTGCTATAGACGGATTTGGTATCAACTGGCTGCAAGCATTCCATCCAAGCAGTTCCCATGGCCTCTGAATGAGTCCATCTCCTAACACGCTCCATGTCACTAGCATTTCTTCGTTGACCAGATGTAGCCATTGCTACAGCACTAAGGCCTCTCCCTGATCCAATTTTAGCATCTCGTTCCAGATCACGGGCTGCAGCTAAGGCAGCAGCTTTTGCAGCTGCCTTGTCTTTTGGAAATGCAGAAGACCTGTTCGGAATATTTGATGGCCTTTGAAAACTTGAAAATGTCTGAAGCTTCACTGCCTTACGCTCAAGCAATGAGGCATCACGCTTAAGCTGAGTTGTTGATGCGCGTGTTGGTGCATCACCCCCAGAAGCACCAGCAGCAATCATAGCCAATGCCATAGCAGCAGGCGGAGATGCAAAAGCAGCAGCCCAAGCTGGAGATACCATAGCAAGAGCTCCCTAAACATTTGCGTGCATTAGTCAACTAAATGGACACAATAGAACTGCATGTAAGGTTAGTTTATTTTGAAAAACATAAGAGAGCATTGAACATTAAGGACATTCAAATGTGTAAGAAGCTGAAAAATGTCCATCGAATATGGGACTTCAAATGTTGCCACAAGTCATGACCACCAATTAATAATAAATTTGTGTGAAAGAAACACAAAGTGCATCAAACATTAATCTTTTACCCAACTGCAAGAAAACCTTAACAAAAATTTAAAAAAAATACAAAGAGATTAGTAACTAGCTTCTTAATTGTTCCATAATAACTAACATAATGCAAACACTGTGAACTCTATCCCTTGTTATTAGTAACAAAACAATTCAGCTTTGTTCAAGTCATCAGCGAGGGAAAAAGGCATTAAGGTCAATTAGTTGATGCAAACTCTCAGTACATTAAAAATGACATGTTAATGCATATAGCAGTTTATACAAAGCACTTCTTAGTAAACATGATTATAAAAATTGCTAGTAAATAAACAGAGAAATTTTCAGGATAAAAGCTGCACTTAGTAATTAAAGGAAATAGGCCACTGTAGAGCACATCATTAAAAACAACAGACTAAGTAAATGAAATAGGAAACTATCCATTACCTCTATAGGAAGAGAATCTGCGGCCAGAGCACGATCATCAACAACCAGAGGGTTAAGACCATCTGCACTCGCAAGTTCATGAATTCCAGCTAATAGTGGCCTCCATCTTCGTAGAATGGCGACAAACGGAGGCACAATAGCCTCTAGATATTGTTTACGGAGAGGATTTCTATCCTTTCCGACAGCATGCCACATCTAGAGACATTCAAAATTAATTTGTTATTACAAGACAACAAGGCCAATCATATGTAGACATTCATCTTATAATGATTAAACAATAGACAACCAAAATACTTCTTACTGTAAGCTGAATTTGGTTAAACTAACCTCAGCATAAAGGACACAGGACGCAACTAATACCCTCTGTCGTTTGGACTCGGAAATAGGCATGTTTAGAACAGGTGAAAGGACACTGCACAACATTATCAAGAAAAACGTTACACAATGAACAAGATGAAAGAGAATGAATGAATTTGAATTCAAGAATAAAGAACAATCAAAATTTTCGATCTCGATTGCTTTAAGCGTAAAGTTCAAAACTTAAAGCACTTGTAACACTGATTCATTGCAAAAGCATGTGTTAAAATAAAAGGCTTATATAAACTATAACTCAAGCCCAAAAAATATTTGAGTACCCAAAACACTATTCTTACGCTGTTGTTAACTAAAAGACACCAACAGTTTCGGTAATTTATACAGTAATTCCTGCCCTTTGATGCTCCTAAATCATATTCTCAATCCTCGGATAATATTCATGGAAAACTCCTCCATTCATACTTGGATTTTCTCACTTTTCCTTTGCATATCTCAAGCTCTTTTCTGCGTTAAATGCTGCTCTGAAAACTATTGTCCATACTCCTAACCATTGTCCACACCTCATTCCCCCTATCTATGATTGCATAGTTCTAAGATTCAAATAGACCAAGTAAAAACGAACATCCAAATATGGGCATCAAATCATTTGTGTGGCACGTCCGCACATCCTAGAAACGAAAGTGTCAAATTATCTAACTACTCTGTAGTCAATTTTAGACAATCCCACTCGGCTGATCTCTGGTTAGCCGATCTCAATATTTTGCATAAAACATGAAGTAAATGATCTTTGTCCGCTCTCCTCCCATGCCCTCTTTCTACTTTCTATAACAAAGATGCTTTGGACTTGAAATTAGCAAAAAGTTTTGAAAAGAAAGACTTCAATTATAACTCACACATGGCCTCAATGATAGCTTCTCATACAAACAACACAATAAAGGGTTGGTTGTCATAAAATAAGACAACTGCCAATTAAGCAGAAAGGCCCAGCAATAGTGCAAAATATTGGCTGCACCACGACATTGCTACATTGTGAAGGTTGTTGAGGTTACCGTGACTAATGTCCGTCTCGATAACCGAAAAACCCTTTGCATTGACCGCATAAGTGATTTCATAACTGTTAGATCTTGCAATATGCAAAAACAACGTCACATCATATTGTAGTGGCCGAGTTTTAATGGTTCTCAAATTTACTGAAACAGTACTAACACAATGTAAATGTGTTAAAAATTGCGTCTATGCCCGGTTCGGAGGAAATCTCATGGTCTCGGGCAATATTTTGACCAACCTAACTGTTTAAATTTCCAGCAAAAGCAATTCTGCAACTGCATTTGAGATTTGATACACTCGTAAAGACCCAAAAACTAGAAAGCAAACAGCCACAGCTACATAAACTAGACAAGCTCAAAGCATATCAATTGTATAAATTGAACCGGCAACAAATACAACAATGCCAAAGCCTTAATGCATGAGTACGAGAGTAATGCAGTAATAAAAAAAGGCAAACAAAATACAACAATTGCTATTGATTTACCTCCACAATAATGCAGATTTAGGTTTTCTAGTAGACACTCTATTAATATTATCCATCACTGTATTGCCTGTATTTCTATGTGATCCATCTAATGATGCATCCTCGAAAGTTAAATTTCTCATAAGCATGTTTTCATCGCCATTGTCTTCTTCTCTCATTGAAACAAGCACCATACGGAGCATGCATAAGAATGGTTGATCACTATCTAATAGTTGGTAAAGAGCTGCCATACCACCCATTCCTGTACCAGATCCTCCACCAATACCTAGACCACCACCAAGTCCAGATTCATCTAATAATAATGCTTGCAGCATAGTAACAGATTTTTTTATCAAAGGAAGCTCAATCCAACACCCATTTTCATCCTTTTCTAAAACAGAGTTCCAAGACTCCCAGCCACTGCCACCACCACCAAATACAGCAGCTTTCGGAGGAAGACCAACACCATACCAAAGTCGGCTTCGGTATTTCCATCCCTCTGCCAAATCTTTTGCACAACTTCCAAAAGAGACAAATGCACAAGAAACGGATTCATAAGGTTCAGCTGCAGCTGCAGCAGTTAATCTTTCCATAACCGCAGCAGAAACTTGCCCATTTTCATCAGCCATTGATGTGAGAAGCTGAAAACAGAATAGGTGAAAAAAGCTACAGTAAATAATATCATAATGATTAACATCCAAAGAAATGGAGAATTGCACATAGTACCAAGAAAGGGAAAATATATAACATCCACATACATCAAGGGGGAGTCCTCCAGTGTTTCCAGACCATGCTTTACGGTCACTTAAAACATCTTTTGGCTCTCCCGAACTCGATTCTGATGATATTGAGCGACTAGCCGATGAAAATGATGACGCCTTGCAATTAGCAGTACGAGCACAAAATAATTTGCTCTGTAAGCGTAAATGATCCTCAACTAGCATCAGAATAACAATAGCATTCTCAACCAATGCCACAGAAAGCTGAGCAGCATTTTCAGCTTCTGCCCTGGCATTTATTGGTGAGGAACACTCGGCAGCAACACCAGCTGCAGCCGCTGCAATGACTTCAGTCTGCTCAGAAAGAAACCAATAAGCAGAAGGTTAGCAAAAGTCTTCAGATTTTATGGTAAACTGTACATTACTGCCTTACTGGGATTTTCAAACTCATTTCCAACATAAGTACATGTCTGATTGTCTCACTCGGTTATTTGTGACAATATTCCATAATTTTGGCCCAAAATGAAGTGTTTAAGTAAATGAAGAGTCCAACACAAGTATTTGAAGTATCGCAATAAAGAGTATAAGGCATGGAAAAACGTCACGGTCGCGGATGCGTTTCCGAAAACGGTCGTGGTATCATGGAAAACAGTTATTACGAAGAAATAAAGCGAATCGCGGCCAATGTGGTGTGATTTTTTAAAAAATTACCACATAAGGGGACTTTTAAACTTATAATTGCATTTTTGTTGTTGAACTACTATTATTATGCAATAATATGCCTATAGCTATTATAATTGCAATATTTGAGGTTCTTTTAGTGTAAAATTAATTAAATTATTAGTTATTAGTTAATTCTATGGTTTGTCAACTTTATTCTTCTCATAGTCAACCTCACAAAAGTGGTTGGCTATAAAATGTCTGAGCCATATGGTTTTCAAATCACATGACACATCTTACCATCAATAGAAGTCGAGCCCATCTATAATTGGATCACTTCATTCATCATCTAGTCTCTTATACAATACCAGCAAATTAAAAACATCATCTTAGAACATCACGATTAACTTAAGAGTTGAGCTCATGTAATTGGTCAACAAGCATCTGACAACAAAACATTTTATACCACCATGAGCAAGTACCATCTTCCCACCCTGCAACTTCAAGGTGCTACACCGTTTCACCTCCTAATTTCAATAGCTAAAAACATAATTCCTTTTGGTCCAGTATCAATTATCAAATACTCTCATCGAAGAAGATAGAACACAAGTGGTTTATCTTTAGTCAAGCCTGAGCACTTAGTTGAATTCTATCCCTTTTGGTCCAATATCAATTACGAAATACTCTCATCGAAGAAGATAGAACACAAGTGGTTTATCTTTGGTCAAGCTTGAGCACTTAGTAGAATTCCATCCCTAAAAAAATCGACTTTGAAGAGGCCTTTCAATGGCAACACAAATACAAAAATAATGATAACAAATAAAAATACTCCCTAAAAAGACTTTTTGATAGGATAATGTTATTACATCTTCCAATTTCATTTTAGTTGATTCAAGGCTAGCCTTTTCCATCAAAGCACATACATAAAATCTTATAGGAACGCGTCAAGACTCAAAACTTTCACATTCATAAAACCATGCAAGATCCAGTCTAGATTTTCGACTTAACATTCAACAAAGAAGTCTACTAAGGTTGCATAGTTGCATCGACAACTTTGATCAACGGGGCATAGACAAAATGCAAGATGAAGTGGGCCCAAATTTACACAGGCGCAACTTATATAAACATTTTATGATTGTTATTATAATTAAAATGAAAACATGATATATAAAAACAAATTGAGCTTATCACTATATGAAGTAAACCGTTTTGCAACTTTTATTTCCAATTTCCCATGAGTCCAATGCTTTTCTTACTCTGTCGCAAACGCTAATGACAAAGTGAGCTAATCACTATATGAGGTAAAAAATCGTCGGTAAATTTTAAGAATGAGCTAATTAAAATTTATAATATTTAATTATGTTTACAGTGAACCTATACAAAATTAAGCTCATAAACGTATATTTCATGTTTCTTTTTACTTGCAGGACTTTGGATTTTATGTTATTCACAATCTTTGCTTTGATTCATTAAATATACAAAAAACATTTTCAATCAAGGTATCTTTTTCTGACTTTTTCTTATCTATAATTAGGCTCACGCCTTTTAATGATCTTTTTTATGGTTATGCCTGCGATATCAACAGTTAAAAAGGTAAATTGACATATGTGGTTGAAAAAGGTTAAAATAAAAACAGAAGAATTATTATTTTTTCCTTGCATACACCTGGCCATCAGATAGATCCTCCCCTGCAACAATCACTTTCTTGAATGGATGATAATTCTCTAGCACGGGCAAGGAACACAAACTGATTTGAAAATATGTTATATCAAAATACGAGGACAAGAAAAAAGAAAAAAGATTTTAACATATGTATTCATACTTCAAAATGCAATAGCTTCGATGGATGAGTGGGGCTATACCTTGAGGGATAGAATTTGAAACGAAGATATAAGAAAAGGTTTAGGAGTTGCAAATACTGAGGAAAAGATGAAAGAGAATCATTTTAGGTGATGTGCAAAGGCGACGTATTAGCGAACCGGTAAAGACGATCAAAAGTTAGAGCTCGGGAGACTTAAAGAGAGGGCGAGGAAGATTGAAGATGACTTGGAGGATAGGAGTGGAAAAAGATGTGAATGACCATTGGAACTAATAATCTAATATATTGGTTCATGTTGCAGACCCCAATTGTTTGGAAATAAGACTCCGGCATTCTTGTGTTATTGTAGAATTTTAAAATACAAGGAACAAATAAATAAATTTCAACCACGAGGTACAACTAAATACACAAAGTTTGAAGACCCTACACTACTTAGTAAAATGAATCAACTTATTTTTGTGTTCCTAGGTCTATCTTTGCTACCAAAAATTAGACCACAAAGGCAATTATTTGAAACCACCAATATGTGACATATTTGATGCAAAAAGGTGTGAAATGTAGTAATATGCAAAAATATGCTAACGCAAAAACCACAATAGTCAAGAGCTAGTATTTGGCAATCTTCCAAGGAAGAAGAATAACTAGAAGACAAGAAAAAAGTTCTGAAAGTTTGAGGAATGCCAAAGTATGAAGGTTGATTCCACATTCTAAAATTGACAGCATATGGGGACAAAAAAGTGATGACTTTGAGGTAGAAAAGAAAAATTAATTGAAGGATTAACAGAGTACAGGCACAACTTAAGTTTTTTTCTAGATCAGAATGTGAGAGTCCAATGGATTGCATCTACTACTGCGTACTAACTCTGTCACCGTCTCCCAAAAACCACTGTGGAAAATGTTCAACCTAGGAGCTCATATGGGTATGAACCTGTGGATGCCATGGGAATGAACTTACACAATAATCAAGCACCATTCCGAAAGAAAATGTTAGCTGAAACATTTGACCAACATTACAGGTAAGAAATTCCGAATATGGAATTAGTATTAGAAGGATCAGAAGGAGAATGTAATAACAAGCGAATTAGGATGTCTATTGACTTATTGAAGACTTTGGCAACAAGGATTAAGTGCTAGTTTGACGTATTATTAGCATTTGAATCTATCCTTCACTTTAAAGTAATAATGAGATGCATCATGAGGAAGTAATATCATGGAACAAAAGCACCTGATGAGAGATGATGTTCTACGAAAAACCTTATAATCAACCTTCCCAGATGACCATCTTCCAAATCTTCACATCTCCCAGGAGAAATAGGAAGTAATATCATGGACAAAACCCAAAAATAGCACGGTACATCACATGACTAAATTTTTAGAGTCTCTGCAAGGACAATAAATATAAATAGCTACACTATTCTTCCTATACATGTGAGGATTCACCGATATTTTTTTCTACAAGAGAACATCTAATTTTTGAGTTGTCACTAAACATGAGAACTATTGCACGCAGAGCTGATGTTAAACACCTCATGAGGAAAGAATCATGTCCCACTTGATAATTATTTTTGTAAGTAAGCTTCGTGTGATGATGAACAATATAACAGACGAATTGATAAGAAGGTTCCAACTCAATCGCCAAGTTGATGAACGTTTTCTCATCCTTTTCAGGGGAAAAAGAAACTAAGTACAAAAAAGAAAATCCAGCAAGCAAACAAAGCCTACATTATATAAGACTATTATTACCTGAACCTGAAGTTCCCTAGCAGAGAAATCCAGCAAGCTACCCAGAAGCCTTCTTTTGAAAATAGGTAACGATTCCTCGCGTCTAAAAAAGAAAATGATGAAAACAATCAATGACCTATATTCATATAAATAGAAGATTGAATTTGAAGATAGGCAGGTGATGCAGTCATAACTGCTTTGCCCTTTGAAGTCGAACCAGTCTAATTGCTTATAGTAAAAGAAACTATAATTGGACAACAAAGCATAATTCTAACTTTGTGGCCATCGAGATTGGTAAAGAAAAGGTAATCCTAGAACATGAGTAGGTCCTTTTAAGTATATGATAGATAAATAATTTAAAAAGAAATTTCAGTGCAATGGGAATTTTGAAGTATCAAAACCTAGCCAGCAATCCTAGAGCAAGACACATTGATATGAAAAATAAATAGAAGTCATACTCAAAACCCAACAACCTCTGTTGTTGCATCTATTGATGAAAAGCTAGAGAAACAATTCTTTCTGAAGCAAGTTACACTAGTAGTTTTCCAAATAATAAAAATAAAAATAAAATTAAATTAAAAAAACAACTGAGTCCTTATGGGTCTTTTCAAACAACATAGTATACCCATGAATCAGATAATTCTTTATCCTTCCATGACTAGATAAGGTCCTGAAGATACAGCATGGTAAATCTCCCTCTCCATGTAGGAAGCTACTTTAAAAGTTCCGATTAAACATCCAAGTTCCAAGTACTCTAATTCATGACATTTTAGTAAGAATAGAGCTGTTCAAAAGTGACCTGACCCGAAAACCCGAACCGAAATCGAAAGTAAACCGACCCGAAAATGTCTTCCTTTTTTAGGTTTATCGAACCGACAATACCTGAACCGATGTTGTACCCGAACCGCCTGACATCCGAAAATGGGAAAGTTGAACCCGAACTATAACCGATATATAACCATTAACCGAGATTATCCGAACCTAAAAATGACCGATCCGAGTCATATCTGAGCCGAATCATGCTCGAAACCAAACTCGATCCGGCTAAAACCGACTTAACCCGAACGAATTTTAGATCGAATTGCTTTAAACCTGAACCAATTTTTAACATCGAACTATGATAAGAAGTACTTATATTCAATCATCTTATTAGTTAATCTGATAAAGTAATAGATATTTTAATAAATTAAATTTTATAAATACATGATTTCATATATTTAGAGTAAATAATCAATGGTCAATGTTTATTTAACTACTTTTAATCGTATTAGATGAAAATTGATAGAACTTTATATTTTAAATTTTCGGTCAAACAAGTAAAAGTATCAAAGTAATAATGATCACTAATTGATTTGCATTTTAACTATTTTGCTTTAAGTAAAGGGAATCTTGTCATCAATTAAAATTTCACTAACGACTTATTTTGATATTGACTCGATCGATAGTAATTAATAATACGTAGCCGAATTCTTTTTTTAAAAAACCGAACCAATTATTAACCGATGACAGCCCGATACCGACTAACACTCGACTCGAACTTCAACCGACGCCGAACCGATGCTAACCCGATAGCTTGAATAATCAACCCTTAACCGAACCGTGACTAACCGACCCGACCCGACCCGAGTGTGACCCGTCATAACAAACAAACGAAAAATAACCGATCTGAAATACAACCGAACCGAATGACACCCGTCAGAAACCGACCCGATCACCCGAATGAACACCTCTAAGTAAGAAGCACACGAACACATACACACAAACAGTTAGGCTCCATTCTATTTTTATATTATGGATGTTTTTATGAATGTTAAATTGCCCAATCCAAAGCCAACACTTCCATGTTAAGATTATTAAATATTTCGGTAACACTAACAACTCATTTGGTTATTGGTTAACCGTGTGAATGGTGATGAAATGTAATGTAATTTAGCTAGAAAAATTACTTGACAAGGTTTGAAGTTATGCTTGTCTTACTCAAGTAAAATATTTTTCTTCACAAAGTCCTTTCTCGTCAAATAGCACGCATTAGGTGGTAATGGAAAATTTGCAAATAAAAAAATGCTTAAAAATGACAGCTTTGTTGTCATGGGAATGACATAGCATAATTCATCAAAATTAACATCAACACTCATTCCTATTACCAATAGTTAATACCATTAGCCAAATGATGTGTAAGAACAATAGAAATTATAAAAAAGCTTCCCAGATGTTTTACCACTAGTATAAGACATAAGTAGGGTTATGACACCCAAAGTAAGTGACACTACGAAACCTTAATTATGACTTGTTTCACCGAAGAAGATGGATATGTTGAAATTTTATTAATACAGTTGATAAGAAAGAAGGAAAGAAAAAAGCAGATTTGGAGGGCAGAGTTGTATCAATGTTTAAAGTTCCTAATAAAGGTAACTATCTTGTATTTGTGATGTGGGCATGAGTTTCTCATACAAGTATGCTTGAGCATATGCGTGACATCTTAAATGTGTCTTCGTAGCATATATCTAGCCTAACTTCCCCCACCCTATAAAAAAAGAAAAAAATTTGAATAGCTACTTGTAAAACAGTTGCCAAAGCAGGGCCACACTAATAGATCATCTCGCTAATCAGTTATTTTTAATGGATATACCATCATAATTGTAGGCTTATATACGTCATATGCATATTATAACAGACAAGGCAGCTAAAATACAAGGACAAAAGGAATGCTTGGCCAGAACCAGTGACACGATGCCAGATCCGGAAAGAATTATATCTAATATATTCAATCTCTCATCTCCCTCATATAAAGGCAAAAAAAACTTCAGATCCAACGCTAATGTATTACCTCATACGATGATCCCCAGAACTAGATCCACCCACCATAGAGAGCCACTCTGCACAATGAATTGTCGATTCAATATCCTGTAAAAGGAAAAAATAGCAAACAAGGAATGTTTATAATGCTTTGAAGTATGACATAGGGAGAACACTACTGCACCAGTCATTGATTACAAAAGTAGACAGATAGAGTAGCATAATATATGAAATAAAGGAAATAAAGGTTATAGAACATGCTGATACCCAGAAAACTAAATTTAGCATAGTGAATAAAGAAAACACATAAAAATAACAGAACTTTTAAGCGCATTTTGGTTCAAGAAGAAGAGCAACATTAAAGAAACGGAAGCGAAAAGGCATCACTAATCAAGTAAATCATTGTTAAAGTATGAACAAAATATTTTGAGCAAATCCAATCAAGACAACGCATCAACAATAAAGTTTTTTCCATCTGAAAAACACAAAGATTATTCCAGACGTAAAGTACAGAAGAAATGAACCAAGTAAACCAACCTTCCATCCATCCTTTTGACGCATTGAATGCTCTAACATAATGATCAAAAAATTGTGTATAAGATCTTCTACATCCCCTAAGCTTGAAGAATTCAAGTTCTTATCTGGAGCTCGCTAATCAAATAAGAGAACTAAGCATCAGTCCACAATTTATAAATACATACAAGGAAGCTAGATAAAGATTGTAAACATTTTATAAAAAAAAAGAACTTGGATAATCTCAAGCACATTATGCTCTTCCATATTCATGAAGCTCAAAGACAAGCATCCCTTGTCTTCTAAATAGTACAACTATAGACAGGGCAAGGGCGGGGATAACGTGGAGATACAAGAAGTGGTAAGTGGCATCAAGGAAACATGAAGGGTGACTTTAAAATTTGGAATTGGGCATAATGCATTTCTGAAGTTTTTTTTTTAAATAATTGAATCAAGGAAATGTACATGGAAGGCTGAATTTAAAACTTCATTATATCCCTCAAGTTTTTATATTTTTTTCCGTTTTCAGCTTTACAGTTCCCTAAATTTTTCAAAAATAAAAATGTGTAATCCCTGCCTCTATCCGAGATAATATTGTAAGGGTGTTTTCGAAACGGAAGGGGTGATAATACCTCATAATTTGAAATCAGAACCTCCAAAAGCCATTCAGGCCATTCCTCCATTTGAGTCAGGCAGCTACGGTTATCTGGATGGCTGCAAGCTAAAAACAGAAGATCCTGAAATCAAAGACAACAATACAAAAACTAAATCATGTAAAAAGTTGCAATAAACTAATAGAAAAACATTTATTGGAATCCAATACTTGAGAAATTATATTATTTTGTCAATTCTAAATAGACAAGCACATAATGACATTGAACAGTCTAAGACAGAAACATTATAGGTGTGCAGAATTGTGACCAAACAAGGTTATCTGCCGAGTTGTAAAGGTTTTTAATTTCTTAGGATGCGACAAGCTTCATCATAGAGGTGAAAAAAATGCCTTTTGGACAGTTGATATCTCATTGTTTAACTAATATTTGATGGTATGATTGTCGCATTTCCCCACAGTTACCACTACCAAATCACAATTAAACCCGTATTTTTTCACTATGTGAGCTGTCATGCACCTTAGTGCTTTGAAAAAGATAATATCAATATCCAAGAGTCACAAGTATGAAAACTAAGAATACAAGTAGACATAGATTTCAGAACCTTGCCGAAGCAGAGATATGTATTCACTTATTATTTAACAAATCTAAAATTGTAGCATCAACAAGGCCATCCAAATGAAACTTGAACAAAATCTAAAAGGGACTATTCACGGGACAAGAATGAGTGAGTAAATTACAGGCCATATAAGTTGCCTATCGCTACTGATAAAAATGGTGGCACAATAAGATACAGCTAACAATAACATAGGACAACTTCGAAGGAGCTTTTGCATGACTCGTTCACACTTTATTATCAACCACGCCTAAAGTTAACAAGACATCTAAAGTTTTCAAATACAAAATGAAAAGGAAATTAAACGAGCCTTTTGATGCTTGACCAAATCACACATCCATCCACTGAAGGATAGGACAGCATCAAAGTCTATCAGGAAAACAACATATAAATTCTCTTAGAAGGTGTACCTAGTTTCTACGCTTGCCCAGCAAATAAATGTCCCTTCCATTGCATAATAAAATACATGATTACAAATTTAATAAAATTAGTGGTTGATAAAAGCATCAACAGTACTCGAGGCAAAATACTGTAGAACAAAGTGGATAGAAAAACCTATAAACAGAGACAAAGATATGTATGCCACATTTGATCCTGCAGAAAAACTTCCATCCCATTTCAACCCTGCCAACCCACCACCTCCTCTTTCACACAGAAGTGTACATTATTTATTGCCAACAAAAAAGGAATTTAAAATGCTATCATTCTTGAACTATTCCTCTTCCTTTTATTGCCACTATTTACTACCTACATTGTTTCAAGAACAAAGATGAATACATCCGAAATCCAAAGCTCAAAAAAGAATTGACCCACACACTTCACATGTTGCAATAAGCTGTATTTGGAAAACCAACTATAATAGTCAACAAGTGCAACAGTTTGACAAGCATATAATAGCAGATGACTCTACCTGCAACACTCGACTTTGCAATGCTGTAGGTGCAAAGGGAAGTGACCTTAAAAGGACCAGCAAAAGCTGTAGATGTTCAAATCGATGTCCAGAATCATACAAATTCAAACCATCTTCAGTTGATGTAGCATTAATCTGTGATAACAAAATAAAGGCCCCTTTCAGAACAGAATCCTAAAACATTGTACAAGAAACCAACAAAGAGCCTAAAGTATTACACGTAGATGATAGTAACAGCAACAGAAAAAGTGAACATAAAATATTGAACACAATCAGCCTGCCCAAATGATCGTACCAAAGTTTACATTGTTTTCATGATTACTACTTCCCAGCTCATAGTACATCAAATATCATTTACTGCAAATAAATTTACTAAGAACTACCAAAGGTAAAGAGATTTTGAACGTCATAAGTGCCTATGCTATACAAGTGGGATAGACGAATCAATAATAAGGAAATTCTAGGAGGACTTGATGATATGGTGAAAATTATACCAATAAATGAGAATTTATAAATCGAAGGTCAGTTAAAGGGGCATCTAGGGGTATATTACAGTCTCTATGAAAACGTTCATGGAGGTTTTTGCAATGAAAGTAAGAATGTAGATTATCCATTTTGAATTTTGCACTCTCATACGATTTGTTGGTCTCTAACACATTATTTGAAGAAAGATAGCCTCTCGGTGAATTTTTGAACTAGAGTAAACGCAACCTAAATTGACTACTTTTGACCAGGATGATTAATAGAGGTAGTTGCCTAAACTGTATGGTTATCAAGGAGAGTGTGTAGCCACCCAACACAAACTGCTTATCATGGATGTTAGCCTGTAAGCAAGACCAAAGGTAAAGAAAGCCAAAGAAGAACGTAGGATAAGCTAGTGGAGAGTAAAACAGGGTAATAGTAAAGTTTTCGCCAAGAAAGTAGTTAGACAAGCAGACTAGCTGATGACTTCAAATGTTGAGGATACTTGGACAAAGAGCATTATTTGAATAGCTTTGGAGATACTTTTTTATTAAAAAGGCGTTACTTTTAGGAAAAAAGTGTTACTTTTTTTAAATTAAAAAGATGATACTTTTAGGCAAAAAAAGTGTTACTTTAAGAAAAAAATTGAAAAAAAACACACAAAAAGGTGTTACTTTTTACATAAAAAGGTATTACTTTTCGGGAAAAAAAAAACGTGTTACTTTGTATTATGTTTATTTTTTGGAAAATTATAATTATTTCTTAAAGTAACACTTTTTCGCTAAAATGTAGCAGCTTTTTTTAACAAAAGTAACATTTTTTTGTCCAAAAGTAATACCTTTTCTGTAAAAAAAAAACATATTTTTATCAGACATATTGGTTCGCATGGTTCTCATATAAGTTGGTGTCTGGTTTTTCTTAAAGTAACACTTTTTAATATATATACACACACATGGCCAAAAATGAGCATTTCCTAGAGAAACATGGCCAAGAAAATTTTTTGTACTCAAAATTTATTAAGGTGTTGTGCATTGCATTTCCTGCAAGATATGTGTAATGTTACAAAATTTCTGCACCCTTTATTGACATACAGAACAAGACAAGACCACACAACTGATTGAGGACATACATGGGGCAAACCAATCTTAGTGCCCCTTTTTCTTCTTCCTGTGTGCCCGACCGGTAGGAATTCTTTTCATCAGGAAAAAGGGATAAGGTAAGGGCACAGGTTCAGCATGTCTACAGCTAAGTCTATCTTAAACATTTTTTATCTAATTTTGTACTTTTGATTAATGATTAATCATGCTCCTCAGTTACAGAGTGAATACCTCCATCCTCAACATATAGAAACTTACTCAGTGAGGATCACACAATAGATTCTAGCACAGATGACAACTCACTCTAGGTCCATTGATTTTCATTAAGCCAGAAGGTATGCTACAAATCACTCCCAATCACTATGAGGTGGAACTTGGTAGGCCCTAATCAGAATTAAATGGTACCCATGCCTTCCTTACATATACAAAAGGGCAAAGTTGTGATAGAAGGCATAAGGAAGGTCGAAAATAAGTAATATATGTTAGTAAATATGTCATTTATTAGAATCATTTATGAAAAAAAGAAACTCAGTTAGAGAGTAGTGACGTCTTACGGGACGAATTGGAATATATAGACTGCAATATGATGTGAAATCCTCACACTATAAACGCCATTACTAAAGAGACTAGCAAAAAAGAACTAGTGAACATATAAAGCCAAAAAAATGAAGAACACAACAATGCTAAAGTATTAATGCTAACATATGGGGACCATGAATAAAAACCAATAAAAAATTAAGATACTGAACAAAAAACATACTGAGGCGGCCAATAAAGCTGTGTACACATTCGTAGTCATCAGTCTTCTTGGTGCTGCCTGAAACGCCTTATGCAAAGCAAAAAGAAGGAGAGAAACTTTGTCATCAAACATCGAGCCACCTGTATCAGGTAATCCAGCACTACTTGTGACAACAGGCAACGCATCATTAGAGTTAAATTTTACATGTCCTGACGCAACTAGAGTGCCCAACAATTTAATGACACCAACCACAATGCCATCAATTTTGTCAAAATTGTATGCATTATTCCTTGCATTATCAGCACTAATTGACAAGTTAATTCCACCAACATTTTTAGCAAAAAAACTCTCTTGAACTGATATCATTCTCTCCATAGACATCCCTGCAGAGAGATCACCATAATCACTAAGAATTTCCAATATTTCAAGGTCTACCCGGTTTTTACTGCTAATAGATTCTGCTCCCTTTTCAATATGAGTACTAAGCTTCTTCTCTTCAAGTGACACAACATTTCTACCATCACTACTTTCTGATACTCCATCCTCCTGATCCACTTCAGATCCATGTAACGATGTGTCCTTGTCATCATTTTCAGGAGAGTCAAAAAAATCTAAATCACCAGCCTTTGCTTCACGCTGCAAAAGAACAAGCAGTGTTTCTATCCCACCACATGATAAAAAGGCTTCAGCAAAAGTCTGAGCTCGTGATGTCTTCGGTTGCACAACCAACCTATAGATTAGGTGCAAAACTCTAGCAACCTGGAAAAAAAATGTAATAATCAACTTCTGACTGAAGCCTAATTAAAATAGCAAATAGATTCACTTTAAAAAACTAGAATATAATGCCAAAATCTCCAACATTACCTGATTTGGCTGTGAACAGTCCACCAGAAAACAGAGCAAACAACGCATGTCATCGACAGCAAGTGAAGGTGGTGCTGCTACCATAAGAAGCTCAATTACAACTAGAAGTTCATCGATCAAGGCATTCACTTCACCAATAGGACGGGTTTCCTCATTTAGAGAAAAAGTATTGACTGAGTCCTTTTCTCGAATAGTCCAGTAGCATTTTCTGCATGCATCAAGAAGCATTTGAATAGCATTTGCATCGCGCATGACAGACGATTCAGTGAAAACCATATCGGCCAAAGATGACAGAAGTTTCTTTTGCAGACCATAGTTGCACAAGCTCCAAATCTTTAGATCTAATAAAAGAGTACTAAATAGCTGCACTTTGAGAGCATGGTTATGTTTTTGAGCTTGGCACAGGGAAACGACAGCCGCAACAAGTTCCTCATCTGCTACACCATCATGATGTTTTGCATCAGCTGAAGACAAGGATTGTAGAAGAAAATGCAAGATTGTAGACAGCACCTCCGGCCCTCTAGCACGACATATTTCTTCATTGTTTCCAGGGTGTCGCATAGCCATAGCAATGATTCTAAAAATTGGAGCAGCTAAAGCAGCTGTGGCCAAAGATAAGGTAAGATTCCCCGGTTTTGGTTCTAAGCTATCATTGTTCACATTGGTAACGGTTAAAGGAAGCAATGAGATTGGACCACCATAAGCCAACGCCCATAATGAATCAATTGGTCGTACTCTCAAAGCAACATGCACTTGCCCAAGCACTTCAGCCGGTCTGCGAAGCACGCCTGAAAAAACATGCACTATCAGCACAACACAACTGCAGTCAAATCCCGATGGAAATTATCTCCATGTCTAAATTGCTGTGACAATATTGAATAAATCTCAAATCTTTCTTAAAAAGATGATCAAAATAAGACTTTTGTGGATTGAAGAACTAACAATGTCTATGGATTAGAATTTGAATCAATAAGGAGGTTTTTGGTTCCTAGGACCTTTAGTAAACAAGAGCACCAAATAGATGTAATTTACTGATGCAGGGTAAATAATAACCAGAGAGGATTACTAAAAAGAATGGTGGAATATTTATTCTTCAGGGTCACTTCAGAAAGACCCTAAAAGAACTTTGTCCTATGGCATGGGGTTTAGAGATATCCGAAGATTAAGATTTTTCATCAAATCAGCAGACCAACTCTTCAAGCCCATATCAGCTAGATAGCATAAAGAAATGAATAAATAACTATCTACAGACTACAGCAACTATGGCAGTAGTTAAAAATTGAAGCCCGAAAGTCTAAAGAATTATGACAGCAAGTGCTTCCAAAACATGCTAATGATTTACATTTAATATACACCATAAGTCTAAATACCTGCAGCACCACTTGGTGAAGCATCTGGACAAAATCGTCCATTGAGCAACCTTGGGTGATAAAGAAGGTGGAGCGAGCCAGCCAAGTCTGCATCAAGACGCAAATTTTCTTCCGCCATTTTTTGTACATGGTCGCTCGTTGACAACCAAGTTTGTCCAACCGCACTTCCAAAAGACGGTAGCACATCACCTCCCCTAGAAGCCAAACGTCCCATCTTATCAGGGCCAATCGGTTCCTTAAATATATATACAGGTCCCATTTCAGCAAAAAGGGGGCATTGACGACGACGTCGTTGTAAACCTGCCATTGTAGGCGGAGGATTGGTCCCTATGCAACAAAATGCTAGCGGCTTCGAGATGCGAGGAAAGTCAAAAGGACGAGTCTCATGCAAAGACCCATCAATGTACAACCTCAGCTCACTCTCTGCCTTGCCAAGTAAACTTTGTTTGCAAGTATGCTCTAAGCCAATGAAATACCAACATTGTGGCTTAAATGCATGAGTAAAATGCAATGAAGCCTTCTTTCCCTTACCAGTACCACATTCAACCACCAAAAAATGTGCATGAAAATATGCCTCCAAACCCTGATTATCAGCAGACAAGAAACTAAAAAGACGTGGCATGTGTGCTGTGCCTTCACCAGCAAGTGCACTTGCAGCAGCAGCAGCAGACATTGGTGATGATTTTCCAGCTGTGGCAGCAGCAGCAGCTGCAATAGCAGCAGCGGCAGTTGCAGTATTTATAGTGTCTGCAAACGACTCTACATATATCCATGTTGCAAATGCATACCCACTGCCAAAAGGCCAACGACTTTCCCCAGGACCCAACAAACCAGAGCTCTCACCGTCAAATTCAAATGTGCTAGCTGGACCTCTTGATTCCTTTCCACCAACTGCCTTCTCCAGTGCATGCATTAAACGCGGAGCCCATGCAGTGGTAAGTGTCTTTGAGATAACCTCAAGCCACCTACGCAAATCAACCACACTTAAAGAATGCCCAGACAAATACTGGATACAATAGCATAGAGCACTGCCATCCCAATCCGTCTGCTCCATAGAGTTACCACTTGGTTGAAAAACTTTTTCAGCAGATCTAAGGAGAACACCTAATAAACCAGCAGTTGAGCACATTGCTCTATTTCTTGTGCATGACCGTAAAATAGCTAACAATCCTCTAACCATTCGTGTCCTAGGGGACATTACACCAATACGATCACCAGCACAAGGTAGCCACGGTATCAACTCACCTGCAACAATTGCTGCCCTAGAATTCAGCATAACACTAGGAGGATTATTACCTGGATCTTCTTCAAAACTTTCAACGCCCCCCATTGTGGCCAGAAGAGAATCAATCACTAAAAAGGATAAAGCATCATCATCCTCATCACCAAAGGCCTCAGCACCCGTCACAATCTTCTTAAGTTTATCTAAGCTTTCTGACTTTCCCATAATTGCAGAGTCAATTAGATGTAAAAGCTCTGGGGACACACTAGACATTGCACCTTTTGGCCTTGTTTTCTGCGGCGGCTCAGTAGACAAAACCTTGTCATCAATATTATTTCGCATATGACCAGAACTGGAACTATTAGTTTTATGCCTCGACTCTACACTATCTACAAGTCTTCCATGTGACAAGTCCTCGATTTTCTCTGCTCGACCAGATAGACTTAGTGCACTATCAGAAGCCATTGATGCACCTGAGCCATCACGATGATGAAGTCCACCGCCACTATTCTCTTGATCATTTAAAGATACCTGCTCAAACCTCTCGTCTTCAACATTATCTGTCACCAAACTGCAAGACGTATTACCCCTGTCATCCTCCCCAGCAACAATTTCATCAGGATGCAGAACTGGTGCTGGTACCTCTTCTTCTCCAATCAAAGCACCTCCTCCTCCATCTAAATCTAAGTCGTCCACAGAAATATCTACAAGGTCAACATCATCTTTTTCCATTATACCACTTCCGTTTGACCTAGCAACCCTTCATACTAGTAATTTTAATCACCACCTGAATTCAAGAGACCGTGTCAGCAAACTACGTCCAGACAGAGTGCAAAATGAAATAAACATATATCATTCTGATACAACACAAGATGATTTCGATCTTGATAATGAAATTGTCATCAAAATTTTACATCATCCAATTACAATTGTATACAAACATCAAATATGACAATGAGTAATAAGTAACTCTCATGTAAACAAAACATCATACTTAATAGCTATTAAGTAATAATTAACTCTTCTGTGAAAATTTTAAGATAAGCAAGATTGTAACTGCATTTATATACAATTAAATAAATATCACTGATCTACTGACAAAGATGTGATCAAAGCACAGCAATCAAACTTAAACAAAATGCAAGTGAACTCGTCAATTGATAAATGCACGTCATCCAAATGTGGACTAATTCCAATACATTAGATACAAAAACACAATAGTTTTCAATCATCACATAACCTAATTATAGGCGAATCGAAGAATTCGCGAGGTAAAAAATGCCACCGTTGTGAATGATCCGGCAATGTGAATCAGATGTTGCAGATGATCGACGAGAAAACGATAGGAATATAAGAGAGAGAGAAAGAGAAAAAAGGAGACTGAAAGGGGGAGCAAGAAGAAATGAGCTCAAGAGATGCAAAAATGTGCGAAGAAGTGGACCTCCACTTTTTCTCTCTCCGGTTGGTAGTTATATGTGCAAAAATTACAAAATCAGCTTAGCTGCAGGGAAATGATGTTCATAGGAGATGAAATTAGAAATGAAGACGAAGAACGGAGCATTATAGTAAAACTAGCTAGATGCCTAGATCTAATGGATGTTTGAGGGTTACCAAATGTCTTTCCATTATTCAAAAAACATGTTTTTCCAAAGTCTAAGAAAAGTCGTATTTTTTGTGAAACTCACGATTTGTATTACATACAATAGGAATAATGTTGTTTATAGTGTGATTAAAAGTAGAATTGTCCAAGTGTGCATGGGATCCAAGTTATGTCCTTAGACCCGAAATATTAGTCATACGCACATAGCGTATTGATGTTAAAGTAGAAGTGTTTAGGTGTGCAAGGGTCATCCAATTCAAGCTATGTCCTTAGACCCGAAATATTAGCCACACGCACATAGCGTATTGATGTTGAACGTCGACGGACTTTTTCAGAATCAGTAAATAAAAGCTTAATGATTTTTATGCTTTTGTAGAAATAATTGAAATAGGTAACCTCTTCAGCTGAAACCATAAGGGATCTGAATATATATGACTTTGAAATTTTTTGTATTGATATGCCCCAAGAAATTTGAAGCTAAGGGGTAGTAGATAAGAACAATAAATAAGAAATAATAATAGAAACAAAATCTAATATATTTAGGATTTTTGTGGCTAATGAAAAATCAATGTATAGGGTAACATACTCTTGCCCTATGACTTTTCTTTCTTAACAAGAAAAAATAAAAATTGTTAGTGGCAATCATTTTCCTATTTGTAGTCTAACTTGAAAGAAGGAACAGAAAAACAAAACAAAACATGAGTAGATCACTTTGAGTAAATTTGAAAAAAATAGGCTTTTTAAAAAAAATTCTCAAAATAAGCTTTGGAAACTGTTATTTCCAAAATAAGCATCTAGTAGTCCAAATTTGAGGTTTGGATTGTGTTCGATGTTACCAACAGCGAACTGATCACAATCTTGGCGAAGAAAAAGTCAAAAAATAGCAAGTTTATGGTGTTCGATATTACTAACAACAAACGCAAGTTCGACCCTGTTGGACCAGGTTTCGTCTGTTCGTTGTTAGTAATAGCGACCAAACAAGCTGACTTTTTTGATTATTTTCGATATGTTCAAAACTAGTTGTTTTAGCTTTTCAAACTAATCATTAATTTGTTGACTATTAATAATAGTGAACTAGTATACTCACTAAAAGTTCCTTTTTCTGTTTCCTGCAAATTTAAATACACAAAAAAAAATATTCCAAATTATGAAGAAAATAAATTGTATTATATAATAAGAGCATAATTATGAAAAATATATCATACTAAGTGAACTCTTTGATTAGCAAAACTTGTGGGACCACTTCTATATATGAACATGACCTAGCGCTTCGCGAGCTTGTTTTCCAATATTTGAGTATTTCTGATTAACAAGATATGTGATCAAGAAATAAAATTCTCAAGCCCAAAGTTTGTTTACTAAATTTGGTATTTCAAGAACTATTACCTTGAAATCTGGTGAAAACCAATAATCAACCAATGCTCCCAATTGACTTTTTTGACTCTAGAAGGATACTTAGCATAATTTTCCTCTTTTGATAACTTCTCATTAAAATGTGTCTCCTTCAATATGTGTCTATGCTTCCTCCATGCATTACCAACACGCTTCATGATTACGGAATCAAATACCTTCCCCTCAGGAATCACAAAATGTTTCTAAAAATAATAATGCAAACTGTTTAATTATTTAATTGGCTAAAAAATTGATTAGAAAGTCAAATACCTACCAGAACAATGTCAAGAATATGGACTTTAGAAGTGTTTCTCAACTTGTGCCAATTCTTCAATTCAATCGGACAAAATGCATCTCGCGTTGCAATATCCCCAAGGAAACTCGTCGGTACATCACCACCTTTGCCAATCGGTTGGTTTGAAGAATTGAAGTTGACAACGTATCTAATGTTTGTCTCATTCCATACAATGGTACCAGAAGCGATGCCTTGTGTTCCATTATCATCTAACAAGAGAAACATAAATAAATAATCAACATTAAACAATTAGCATAAGCGGTAAAGGGGGAAATGAAATAATGTTTGGACAAGATTTTCAACTTCAAAGTATTTAAAACAAGATAATCAAAATTACCTATCGTTGCAACAGTTTTCATTTCATCAAATGGAACATTATCTGGCCACTTTTTATCAAAATTACCTATCGTTTCATACATAACCATGGTGGAAGATTATAAGGTATCAACACCACAGGCCATGTACTATAAGTAGAGCTCATCAAACGATATGGATTGAACCCATCACTTGTAAGACCTAGCCGAACATTACGAGGGTCTGAAGAAAATTCTTCATTCGTTCATCAAAACACTTCCATGCTAGTCCATCGGCAGGATGTCTTAACTTCCCATCATCCTCTTTTTCCAAATGTCTTTTCTCATGTCATCTCATATCTTCAGCAGTTTTAATTGACATGAACATTCTTTTAAGTCTAGGAATAAGAGGAAAATATCACAATTTTTTAGTTGGAATACCAATCCTACACGTAAATGAACCATCCTTACCTTCAATCATCTTCAACCTCGATGTCCCACATATATAACACTCACTTTTTTCCAAAAATCACCCCAATACAAACAACGATCATTCGAACAAGCATGAATTTTGTCATACCCAAGACCGAGGTCTTTTATTTTCTGCGTACATTCATAATAATTTTGTAAAAACTCCATCATTTGGGGAAAGGCGTCTAACTGAAGCTTAAGATTCATATTAAAAGACTCAATACACAATGCTTCATACATTTTAAGTGAAATAAGTGTAAAAGATAAGACAACTTCGAAAAACTTGTACATTCCTCATAAAGTGCAATATTTGAAAATTCAAATAGCTTTTTAAACTTGTCATCTTGAGTAACAGTTGAATCATGAGTCAAAATATCACAAGACTCCTCAACATATTCATTATTTTGTAGACCATCAGAGTTTATGTTAAGGGAAGGTGCAGCAACTCCAAAGGTTGATTCTAAAAGTCCTTGCATGTCATCTCGTCCTAATAAGCCTGACACATTCTCAAGAGATCCTTGACTCAAACTCCCTCCACTAATTGAAAATAAACGCTCACGCATGTTTCCATTACCATGAAAAAACCAATTTTTATATACTAGTGGAAAAAACGTATTTGCTGCTTCTTATTTGCTGCGGTTTTTAGTTATACGAAGCTAATATGATCAATAAAAATTAGGTCAAAATAAATAAATAAACAAAGGCTACGGTTTTTAGTTACACAAAACTTGGCACACAACATTATTTGGTATATATTATTGTGTTGAAGTGGTTAGAATCGAAAATAATACTCATATGCTTGAAATTACGTGTTAAGTTGCAATATGAACGGTTTTGAAGCGTTTTTGGCACTAACATATAATATATTTTTTCATAGTGTTTTTACCAAGATAATAGCGTTGACTGCGGCTACTTGATACCTCATTTCTAGCACGTAGTTAAACGCTAAGAACCAAACTATGCAAACAATATTTATAATCACCCAAAATGCTACTACAACGAGTGTAGCGATAAGAAGGGGGTCGAACCATAGAGACAAGGGAGTTAGACTACAGGTTAGGTGTGGAAAAGGTGTATGGAAGGTAGGTTGATGGGTGAAATATACTAAGAACGAGAATAAGCTATGAAAGAAAAGCGGGGGATAAGGTTAGGTCCACCCTAGGTAGGTCCATTGGAAATAAAGATAGGTTAGGTCAAGGGAGATCGAACGAAGGTCGATCGAGACACTCTAGATATCGAGGGGAAGTTGGTGACCTATAGCCATGCGAACGACCCATAATCGCCCTATATGTCACTAGGAGTGGCAGGACAAGATTCGAACGAATATCAATCAACAACTAAGATCAACCTCAACCCTAATCCTAAACATTAAACACAAGACCAAAACCTAGGGTTTCTCTAACCCAAAACCCTAAAAGAACTACTCTAGCATATTGAAAGTGAAAACAATAAAAATAGAAAGTATTAAATCCACTCTACAAATTAAAGCATGAAAAGAATGAAAGACATGAAAACATGAAAGAAAGCATAAAGGAATTGAAAGACATGAAAGCAATGAATCTAAACTATGAAACATTAAATGAAAGCATAAAGGAAAGCATTAAATGACATTAAAACAATAAATGAAAGTAAACTTACATAAATGAAGAAGAGGAAAGCAAAAGATCTACACTAGGGCAAGAAATAAAGAGAAGAAAGAATAAAGAGTGATGAACAAGTTGGGAGGGTTACTCCCAAGCAAGTCATGGGTGCTACAATCATATGCAAGGGTTATTTATAGCCCAAAGGGAAAGGGGATAAAAGCCCCAAAATAAGCTTGTGAAAACAAAACGATGCGCTGAAATTAGTTTGCATTCGCCCGAATACAATGACCATTCGCCCGAATGGAGCTCCATTCGCCCGAATGAAGTCCATTCGAGGTTTATAGAGAGTTTAAGCATCAAAATCCCACTTTCAAGGGTCATTCGCCCGAATAGGGCAGGGGATTCGCCCGAATGGCCAGTTATTGGGCTTGTATTCGCCCAAATCTACGTCAAAATCCCAATTTCAAAATCCCACTTTCAAGGGGATTCGCCCAAATCATCAGCCTGGTTCCTTGTTCCTTGGTCATCACACCTCATTCGCCCGAATTAGGCTTGTATTCGCCCGAATCTAGGTCGAGCAGGCCTTGATTCACTTTGAAATGTATCTTTGAGGTGCCGAAAAGTCTTGGAACCTTTCGAGGTGCTCAAGAATGCTTCGATATGCGTGTCTCATCTTCGATTGAAGCGCCTAAGTCTCGTACGCAACGAAAATACCTCGAAATCTCCTCAAAACACCTGAAAATACCTTAAAGCACCATGGAGACAAGATTAAGGTAGAATCATGCGTAAAGTATGCAAAAGCCAATCGAAAACGCGAGACTTGACACTAGAATAAGGAGATGAATGTACTCTAAAACGAGCACATCACTACTACATTATTAAATTTATGAATGATATCATACGAAGACAAAATTTTTTTTTAAATTATAATATTATATATTTATTAAAAAACTTAATTATATGTATTAACATTTTAATTATTTCATATAATTTATATAGATTTTATACGACACTCCAAGGGAAAGACGCAAATTGACGGAGACGGAAATGCGCGAAGTGAAAGACAAGGTTGTCATGTATCTTACTAATTTATGTTGGTAGTTATGTTTCGTAATAATTAGTTTAGATTTATTAGGACTTTATATATATATATATATATATATATATATATATATATATATATATATATATATATATATATATATATATATATATATATATATATATATATATATATATATATATATATATATAAAGATGATTGCAACCTCACCCTTCAATGGAAAGGCTTTATTTAAACCAAAAATAAGAAATTAGGAAGTTGTGGAATGTTACTTAAATTAGTGTTATCTGAAATCATTGGTTTAAGAGAAACAAAAATCATGTTTTAAGGTGCGATCCCAAGTAGGATACTTTGAGATATCTAGTTCAATTCCGTATTATTGCTTGGGCAAATGAACTCATCAAAGAATTTCAATTCACCACCCATGATGTGTTAAACAATCTTAAAGCAGTTACATGCTATTATACTATCAGGTCAATGTTTGCACTGAAAATGAATGCAAACATGTCGGAGTCATGACCGATTCAATTAGGTGGAATCCAGTTGTTACTGATGTGTTGTGAAAGTATTCATCTAGAGGTTCTCGAAGATATAAGTATAATTGTCCTAGTACTTAAACCATAATGGTTGTTCAATCATCAAATGCACGGAACCAACCACAAATCAGCCATAGAATCAGTTGTTGGAGCCTTCACCTGCATGAGCTACACTTTAAAACTTGTATGAACAGTCAGCAACCATGCATTGTTATATAAAGAAACAGTACATCTTGAATAATAACGTCTAGCAGCTGTCACTAGCGTATGGTAATGCTTTATGTCCAAAATTAAATTGACTATCCATATTTTTTATGTAATAGTTATTAATACACACCCTTAAATTTCACTAAGGGATCAATAATCAAATAACTAAATACATATTTCACACCAACTTTTAGTATCATTACAATTTATATGATGCATATATTATTAGTTCATATAACACAATATTCCTTACATACGAAGCTTTAATTGATTTATATCAACCATTAGAATGACCAAATTGCCTAGGGATAGGAATTGCTAGAAGCGATTGAGCTTTTTGTAAAGTAATACCAAACTTTTCTTCCATTCTGATTTCTTTTGTAGTTGCCCCATCATTATATTTCCAATCGAAAGAATAAATGAGAGTTGCTAACACTAGCTGCCCCATCCTAAGCCCTAATGGCATACCAGGACATATTCTTCTTCCCGCTCCAAAAGGTATAAGTTCAAAATTTTGACCCTTCACATCAACTTCTTTGTCAAGAAATCTTTCGGGTAAAAATGATAATGGGTTTGGCCATATACTTGGATCACGACCAATAGACCATATATTCACCCATATTTGTGAATTTTTGGAAACAAAATAACCTCTTAAATTAACATCTTTCTCTGCTTTATGAGGAATTAAAAACGGAACAGGTGAATGTAATCTATAAGTTTCTTTCACTATTGCTTCAATATAAGGTAAATTTGAGGAATCTGACTCTTGAACGAACCCGTCTTTTCCAATACTTTTTTTTATTTCTAACTGAGCTTTTTTTATCTTGGCAGGATTTTGAAGTAACTCTGTCATTGCCCATTCAATAGTTGTAGAGGTGGTATCTGTTCCAGCTACGAACAAATCCTAAAAAATAAATTTAAATATTTTGGAATAAGAATTATAATATAAAAGGCCATTTTCAATTACTTTATACTTGGATGATATTATGACCATAAGTTTCAAAACTCAATAATGTATCCTTTGCATTAATGTTTTGTGAATATAATTAAAGGATATTTTCTGTAGGTCTAATGTATTGTCTCTTAGATAATATTATTATGTAAATGGATAAAAAAATTTAAACAATAAATTTGGCCACGCTTCATTAGATATTCTTAGTTTATAATTTCACGAACCAAGTTGATGAGTGCACATGTGTTGTGTTCATTCATGTGGTGAATTATGGGATGAAATCCTATGGGTGTCATGAATGGGTGTTTAAGTGTGTAACTTAATGTATGTGAATAAATGTGGTGGATTCAATGAGGTATTGAAGTGGGAGTTGAATGTGGAAGTTATGGGTCTCATAATGATTAAATGAAGATGCTTTTCTATGTGGAAGTTGAGCAAGCTGTTTAGGAGGGTACTTGATGCCCGCTCGAACCCCGCTCAACCAAGCGAGCTCCTCTGTTTAGTTGAGCAACAAATCAGAATGTATCTAGCAGCTTCTATTTCACTGCTCGACCTAGCCGCTCGATCCATTTGTCTCGCTCGACCGGTCGAGCAAACCTTCTGAAATCATTGGATGTTGTTCTTCGACTCTTGGACTTTTTGGGGGTGTTACAACTCATTGAATACCAGCTGATTAACTCTCTTAATGATGTTTATTACGCAATTTACTAGCTATATTAGTCATGCGTAACTCCTAGATTATCAAGCATTATAAATAGTGAGCAAGAGTGATCATCAAAAACACATCAAACACAAACCCCTTAGCCTAAACATATAGCCTTTTGTTTATCTCTTACTCAATTGTAATACTTTATTATAAGAGTGTTTTCGCATTAAAATAATATAAACAAGCAACTACACACCACAAAGGACGTAGCCATCATTGGATGAACCTCCTTAAATCATTGCGTCACTTTTGCAATTTTGTTTTTTCGTTTCAATCGTTTGTTAGTTCATTGCTTTTGTTATCGTTCATCAAAGTTCTTAGCATCATATTGATCCTAGAAATTATTTTAATTGGTATCAAAGCCAGGTTGATCATACGGTGTTAACGAAGTCATTGCTGTTGAAACATGTTGTCAATGAAACTTGACATTGAGAAGTTTGATCGAAGTGAAAATTTTGGCATATGGAAAGTCGAAATAAGGGTCATTTTGATTCAAAATGGTGTGCAAAAGGCCTTTGATTATGTAGAAAAGATGTCGGAAGGCATGACCGCGACGAGATGGGAACAAATCGATTCAAAAGCGCTTTCGACAATCCAATTATGCCTTTCCAATGAAGTGCTAAGAGAGGTTGTTAAGGAGACTACAACCAAGGGGATAAGAGAGAAATTGAAATCACTCTTTGTGGCCAAGAGTGTTACCAATAGGCTAATTTAGAAGAGTAGACTCTACGATCTACGCTTGAAGGATGGTAAATCTTTGAAACCTAACTTAGATGAGTTTTATTCCATAGTCATGGATTTACAAAACATGATGTCAGGCTTCATGATGAAGACTAGGCTATTTACCTCTTATTTTCTCTACCTCCCTCTTACAAAAGTTTTAGAGAAAGTCTACTCTATGGTACAGAAAACTTAAGTAGTGACGATGTAAAGAATGCCTTGACTCAAAAGGATCTTATCAATACACAATTGTCACAAAAATCACGGGGTGGCTCCGGTGATGGTTTATTTTTGAGAGGAAGGACACAAGAGAAAGGTTCCACTAGTGGGAGTGGAAACAAAGGTAAAGTGAGGTCGAAGTCACGGGGGCCTAACAATAAAAACAAGACTTGCAACTATTGCAAACTTAAAGGCCACATAAAGAAGGATTGTTGGAAATGAAAAAAGAAGAATTCTAGCAAAAATGAGGCTAAGGATAGAGCTTGCAATGCCGATGCTAGTTACGTTAATGATAGTTATTATGGTGGTGTTTTAGTAGTGACGCATGTGTACAAAGATGGTCATGAATGGATTCTTGACTCGGGGTGCACATTCCACATGACTCCCAACAAAACATTCTACCAAACATTTGAAACTGTTGATGAGGGATATGTGACCATGGGAAACAATACATGTAACACCCCGTAAATTTTAATATTATTTATTTATAATTTAAATCGTGATAAAATAATAATAATAATAATTTTCTATATAGTTATTATTAAACATCAGAAATTTTATACTTTGACCTACAAATAGGTATTAACAAAGTGATGAATACTCTTAATTATAAGGGGAAACATTAGTTAAATAAAACCGAGTAAAATTAATAATAGTCATAATAGTTTCGTTCTTAAACTCGAGCCAAACGAAGTTCCTCTTTTAATATTTCGGGTTGAAATTCATGGGCCTCGTGAGTAGAAGAGCCCAAAGTATTTGTGGGTTAGGGTTTATTTTTAAATAAAACCCATTTGTTGAAGGAGTGAGCCGTCACACTCCTTTCTCCATTTCTTAGTTCTTCTTCTTCTCTTCTCTCAATCTCTCTCAAGGCTCACTCTCAAAGACCACCATAGCCATTGTTTTGAGCCTCCATAAACACCACCACAGCAGCCGCCACCTCCCTCTTCCTTGCCAAGCAGCCGGCAGCAGGCCAAGCCAAACCACCCCGCTCGCGGCAGCAGCAGGCTGCGGGTGCACGCCGGCTAGTGCACGGCTGTCCCATCCGGTTAGGGCGGCTCCTCCACCACCTTGGCCACCTCCTTCTCCCTCTTCTTCCATTGTAAGCCATATTCTCTTCCCCTTTTTATGAGCTATTTAAACTCCTCTCCTTAATGTTATTTTCTTTTCTTGTAATTTTTAATTGTTACATGATTGTTGATGTTATTCTTAAATTTAATGGTTGTTTTATGCTCTAAATTGACTTGGTAAGAAGTTAAGAGTTTGAAATTGAACATAAATAAGTTATGGTTATTTTAGGGTTTATATTATAATGAATTTAAATGTAATATTTTGGGTAAATTCATGAATCTTAGTTTAGATTAAGTAATATCTTAATTTAAATTTGATTAGAAAAATTTAATTAATTTTTTTAAAGTGAGTAGATATTAGAAAGTGATATTGTTGATACCCATTGTTGTAGAGTAAATGATAATAATAATTACTAAGAAAAATTAAGGTCGTGATTGTCATTAATGAAAGTATTGTCATGGTTATAGTCGTTTGATGAGGTGGTTAGTTTTGAGCTTGATTGTTATATTGAGATGTTCAATTGTGTTGCTAAGTTTTGTGACTTTGACCCAAGTTATACGAATCGTTATTAATTCGTCAAGCTACAAATTTAATTTACTCTTAATCGCTTTAACTCTAAAATCCTTGGAAATATAATAAATCGCTACTACCATAAGTGATATGATGGTTATTAAGTGTAATGTCATACATTGCGTGTTCTTAAACTTTCCGATGAATAGTTTGACTATAACGCACAAGCGTATGGTTGTGCTCCTTTCACTTGAACATATCTTGATATAAACTTGACTAGAATATGATGTTATAGTTCGATTGAGATTGATGGCATGGTTCATGTGTGAACATGGATTGAATTTATTGCATAAGTGCGTTTAGAATGCGTATTAACTTGAATGATGTGAAGTAGGCTTATTAGTCTTATCTTAACGTGTATAGGTGCCCTCTCATAAGAGGGCTTAAGAACCTTCCTTCAAGTGACTTTATGACTTATTATCTTGCTATGCGTGTAAGTACACGCAGTAGTTAATTCTTGTACTTGAATATGTTTTCTCTGCGTAGTAATATTATATGAGCTGTGTTGGATATGAACTGCTATTAAATATTGTTAAGTAAGTGCTACAAGTGGGAATCAGTCGTAGACATGGTAGAGAATGGGTTCTGATATCGCAAGATTTGAATGTTGGATTGTATGAGATTGAAATGGGAATAAGTCCCCTTATTTGAAGAGACATTAAGTTGATATTTATCGGACTCCAATCGGATTGGTACCCCAATGGATTAGTTCCCGAGGCATGGACCGCCTATATATGGTCACTGACGGGTATGATCATACTTTGCCATTGCGCAGATGGCGCCACCGCCCTTGGTGAGGTGTTGCCAGTGGGTCTTGCAAACCCCAATATGGTGGCCTCTAGTCACATAAGAGGATATATAAGAGCAATGAAGAGATAGAAGACGTGAAGATATTGAGAAGTATATTGAATTGAGAAATAGATGGAGTAGAGGTTTAGACGCTTGGATACCTTCCTCGCTTGCTTTTCGAAATTGTTTACGTTACGATGCATAATTTATTGTTAGTTACGACGTGTAATCGCTTTGTTTCCTTGTTGATGGCTTGTCTTTGATGGCCCTCGCTATGACACGCTGGTCTATGACCTTACGCTGAGCAAAAGGGTATCATAGATAGCACTGCGGTTTTGGAGTTTCTTTGCATTGCATACTGGGATTGAGTGAGAATCTTGACACGCTGCCATGTTCTAACCTTTTTTGATGCTTCATGTGTTTTGAATTGTAATTGAGTATGTTTTGGTTTGAGGCTGCCCTCCTTTTGATGTAATTTGTTCACGCAAATATTTATTTCGCTTTGTATTTCGTTAAAGTATCTTGAATGGCTTGTATAGTCGGTTATGTTTTTGAAAACCCAAGTGTATACATGGGAACCACGATCCATGCTTAGTATGTCGCAGAGGTTTTGCATGACCATTCCGTGTGATTTTGTTACAAGGCTATTAATGCCTCTTCTCATGACGGTTTAATGTTTGTTGATTCTTTTGGTGCGTTAAAATTTAAGGCAGATGCTGCCGAAATTTCCGTAGAATTTTGTTTGAAAGTTTTTCTATAACCTCTTTAATCAAACTTAAAACTTATTATCTTTATTTATTTCATTTTATTTTAAATGTAACACCCGAATTTCCTCCGTTCTCTTTCGGTTTTGGTTCCGTTCAGAGGGTCGGAAATTCAGGGGTGTTACAATACAACTTGCAAGATGGTCGGAATCGGGAGCGTGAAAATACAAATGTTCAATGGAATGGTGCGGACCTTGATCGATGTAAGGTACATTCCGGGTTTGAAAAAGAATCTCGTTTCTTTGGGTACAATAAAGACTTGGTAGATATTTTAATTTTGACCTTTTTGATCAAGCTTTTATTTGTTTGTTGTTAATGATAGTGAACAAGATTTGACCACAGGCTCGAATGTAAAGACATTTATTTTAAAACTTATTTTCTCCAAGAGCTTATTTTTAACAAATTTTATCATAAATTTATTTATTCAAAAGTTCATCGGCCCATAGCAAACTTTTCTATTGGGCCTGTTTATGAGATGTCCCATAATCGAAGAATGTTGAAAGACTTGAAACTAGATCAAATCATATTAATAAGGGAAATTAATAATGGTACCCCTGTGTTATAGCACTTTATCAATGGTACCCCTGTGTTTTTTTTAATTCCAATGGTACCCCTACTTTTTTGAGCTAATTACAAACATAACGTTGTCTACCTTTTTTCATTAAGTTGACGTTAAATGTCATTTAAAAAGCAAGGGAAATTAATAATGGTACCCCTGTGGTATAACACTTTATCATTGATACCCCTGTGTTATAGACCTTTTAAATGACATTTAATGTCAACTTAACGGAAAAAGGTGAACATTGTCACGTTTGTAATTAACTCAAAAAGATAGGGGTACCATGTAATTAAAGAAAACACAAGATTACCATTGATAAAGTGCTATAACACAGGGGTACCATTGATAATTTACTTAGTCAAAAATTCATGAATAAAAAACTAAATAATGTTCAATTAGATTGTTATTAATTACAACTTCAAAAAAAAAAGATTGTTATTAATTACATACTTAATTTAAGTTAATATATTTGATATTTGTAATGTAGTTTACAAAAATGCTATTTAGCATTTTTCAGTGTTGCAAGAAATGTTGTTTGAGATAGTCTCATTATAAATCACACCTCATAAATCGTTAAAAAGTACATTGATATAATAAATAGTTTTTTCACCTTTTATATCTTTTATATGAGCTTTATTAGGTCAGTTTTTTAAACTAGCGTACGTATTCACTTTTTAGCTATGCAAAAAAATTTAAATAAAAGGAAAGATGATCTAAAATAAATCAATCTTTTATTGATTTCCTTACGATAATCTTAACTTTATTTGATTAACCATAAATAATCGCAATTTTAGGATGACTTCCCAAAAAAAATGTTGCCCAAATTGTGACCAATTTTTACAAGTTAATTGGTAAAAAAATAAAGGTAATAACATAAAATAAATTTTAAAACCAAACATTTAACTTACTTGACTTTTTTTTTATTTTTCATTTTCTTATAATTTTATTTTGTATTTACTTTTTTATTGTTTTATGCAAAATGAGTTGTTGAATAGGTAAGATGTTATCTTAATGCATTCTTAGCAAGCACTTCTTATAATTAGGAATATCGTAGGTTTATTAGTAAAGATAGGATTATTCTATGTAATTTTCTTAAATAAAACTAAAAACGATTGAACTACACGGGAAACTTAGAATTAATTTTCAACTAACTCTTAAAATTATTTTAACTTCGTTTCACAAAAATTAATTTAGTGTCAATGAATCAACTGAACCAAAAGTTTAAACTGAATCATCAGCTTCAGGATATATTATATATTCCAACATACACGAGTACCCTTCAACCTAAAAGTGTTGATGAAAAACAAAGCCCCCTCAGGCCTCATATCTAGCGTTGAATATTGCAAGGTACATTGTTCTCGTAGATTTTGTTGTGAGTTTTCATGTGGATACGTGCATATTCCTGTCCCAATAATAATAAACTTAACTCAATTATTGCATAAGTTTTATTTTAAATTTTATTATTTCTTTTTTTATTATTCAAAATATTATTATTATTATTTATTATGAATATATTTAATAATTATTATGAGGAATATTATTATTATAATTTATAAATATATTTATATATTTATTATTAAATATTATTCAATTAATATTTATGTATTTATTATATATAAATATAAATTAATATAATGGAAAAATTCAAAGAATTAATTTATATAATGTATATTATTATGAAAAATGCTAACATGTTTAATACAAAATAATACAAAATTACTCTTAGTCCCTTTCATATTGTTGCTAGGTCATTTACATATTTCTCTTTCTTTATTTTTGCTCTTTATTTTTAGTTCATACTTAGGAAATCAGAAAAGAGGATGATATGTGAGACTTAGAAATTAGAAATGAGGATGATTTGAGTTCTTTTTATAAACGGACATGATTAGTACGCAATGCATTTTGGTCTTTTGCTATTTTTAAAAACTGGTGACACCAACAGACTACGCGATTGACCTAACTAATGCTAAATATAAAAGCCCACGATGGACTTTCATTTCGTATGACAGTCCTTCGCAAAAGTCAAATTTTATTAGTCACTGCCACTCATTTCAATTGTCCCATTTCAATTCACTTTAATTGTTTCATTTTTATTTTTGTCAATAATTTTTTTACCTAAATACTCCATATTTACACAAGTAATAACCAATATACCCCCACTTTTATTACTTATAATTCCCCGACTACCACCTTTACAATTAATTTAATTAACTAAAATACTCAAACTACCACCATTTTTGTGAACTCTATCTTACTCTTAATATCCGTGCCCAACTCAAATGAGACAATTGAATTGAGTTTAGTGCAATTGTTTATGGAGCAAAATCCGTCAATAAATCTCTAAATTACATTATACTTCCTCTGTTCCACTATACTTGCTATAATTGACTACTTACGCAATTTAATATGTTATTTTGATCATTTATATATTGAATTAAACACGTCTGAAAATCATAAAAAGTTAATATTATGATAGTTTGCGATTATACGATTAAAATAAGATCTCATTTAACTGTATTATTATTCTTATACGTTATTCACAATAAGTAAAATAAGCTCGATCGATAACTAATGTCAATAAGAGTAATGTTGTGAATATTTCAGAACGGAGAAATTACTTTTTATGCAAGATTCTAAAAATAAATATTTTTTTTATATATTATAATTAGAGATATTAATTAAAATGCATTAGTGTGTTGAATCTATAACTCTATAACTATTAGTAAAACAAAACACGCTTACATCATCACCTTTCAAAATTTCTTACGTGTCGCTTCCACATTAAAAATTTTTCCTCCTAAATTAAATAGATGTCTATTTTTTTATTTTGAATATGTTATTTTTCTTATTAATTGTTTTTTATTTTACTTTTTGGGTCAAATCATATTTAATATATTAGCAAACTATATATTATATTTTATTTATTTTAATTATTTATAAAAAAAAATTCAATTTTTTTTGTTAAATGAATATATTTAGGGTATTGGATATTTTAAGATAGTTAAAACATAATATACTTTTACTAGGATTTATTTTTGTTATTTATACTCAGAAAATTTGATAATTGTTATTTATACTCAAAAAATTTGATAAAACCGATCGCAGGGCCACTATGTAGTTAAATATTAAAAAGAAAACGGGAATCTGGGAGCTTAGCAAAGAGGAGTAATATTTACTTACCACAAGCATATGTTTGACTTGGTCAAGACTCAATTCCTTATCTTGAACAAGGTTGAGTAAAGTAGCCAACACATCCTCCTTAACAACCATACAATTTTTCATTCTTTCATCAATAATTCCCTGAAAAACCCCTAAAATTTTATTAGAATACCCAATTGTTCTCTTAACCACTCCTTGCAAATCCAACCCTCTAACCAACGGAAAAAAATCCGAAACATTAGGTCTTCCACCCTCTTCCAATATATTCCAAATAAGTTCCTTAAAATCTTGTGAACTCGAGTTTTCATAACTTGCCAAATCCATTGAAAATAATGTATTTGATAACAAATTTAAAGATGTTGTAAACACAACCTTACCAATATCAACAGGTACACTAGTCTCGCAACACTTTTGTATATACTTTACTAACTCATTTACTTTTTGGCGGCGTAAGCCTTGGCTAGCATCTAGCCGTTGATGGGTGAATAATTGGCTAGTAATGATCTTTCTTAGTGTTCTCCATCGGTCACATACGGGAAGAAATACTATGGAATATTCGTGATGGTTAGCTACTTTTATGGCTTCTGTGACATTTCTACCGGATAAGGCTAAATCGTGTTTAAGGAACATTTCTTGGGCTATTTCTGGAGATGAAATTACTATTGTGTTTATGTGTCCTAGTTTTAATGACATTATAGGGCCGTAAGTTTTTGAAAGCTCGGCGACAGAGCGATGAGGCTTGTCGCCGAGTAGGTGGATGTTTCCAATGATTGGCCATGGTTTTGGTCCTGGAGGTTGTTTGTTTGGGTTGGGTTTTGTGAATAATTTTGTGAAGGAAAATGTGGTGAGGATGATAATGAAGAGTGTGACAATGCTGTAATAATAAAGCTCCATTATTGATGTGTATATTAATGTGTTTGGAGCTTGAAAAGTGATGAGTATACAAAGCAATTAATAAAAAAGATGAGGTATGGGTATCGGGTGGACCCTTCAAATTTTGATGTTATCTTAAAATCCATGGTCAAACTCTATATCCTTGAATTGTTTTTCAAATTAATTGTAATAATTGGATAATTTTATGTGGCATTGTCACAAGATTTGTCATATCGAATAATTAATCGGTTAATTATTAGATTAAATAAGGTAAAGCTAGTTGATTTTATTCAAATCAGTTAACTTTTAGATTTATTGAATTAAATATGTAAAGTTGATTTTATTCTATTAAATGACATCATACCGTATCATACATTTGAATCCATGATTAGAAAAATGTCGGTCATAATTTCCTATTAGCTTTTTCATTATCCCCACATGCATGATTTGAGTTTGTTCCAAACTACTTAGCCAAATTAAAGTATCTTGATTATTTATAGATTAACAAAATTACTAGTTTTAATTTTAAAATTTTATATATAATTAATGTCAAACTTTTATGATAAGTCAATTTATGTTATTGTTTAGATATATAGTAATATTAAAAGTAAATTTCGAATAGATGATTAAAATCTAGCTAAACGTTGTTGAGAAAGACCAATTAAGTGTAAAATATGTTTATTTATTATTACAAAACCGCGCAAACCCTAAACCACCAACAACGTATACCATGATCATATTGTAAATTCTTAAACTCATCGCAAACCACTTTCACTTCAACATAAACTTCCATTAATTTTGATTCCTTAGAATACTAATCCTACACATTCATAACCATTTCAAGCCTCCATCTTTAGATACAAATATAAATTTGTATTTAAATCAGCATACTGGATACCTATGCAATTTGTATTTTACATCAACAAATTGGATATCAATACAAGTTCATATTTTTACCAAAAATATCAATAATGCAAAATCAAGCAATAAAATACATCATGTTTGCGGCAAAGTCAACTTCAATTGATCCAAACATAAAAATAAAATTTTATCTCATAAAAAAAACATAAAAATAAAATTATAATTCCCTTAAAATGAAATACAAAAAGCTTACCAGCGATAAGAAGTAACCCTGAAAAAAGTTGCTTTAGGAAAACAACGCCTTGTACACATCAAAGCAAATTACTAACTAAAATAGTAATGCATACTTCTACCAAATGGATTTTAATCACTCCAATCACAGTTCAAAATCCAAATTAAAAACCAAACAAGACACATGAAATAAATGTTCCCAATTAACAAAAAACAAACATAAATTGAAAACTTTAACAAACAACCGAAAATCCTACTGATATTCAACTCCAGAACCGTAAATCAACTTAGCTAAGATAATAAACTAAGGAACGAAAAATCAAAAACCTGAAAATCCTAAAAACAAGATCTTCAATTCAACAAAGAAAACCTAATTTGTTCATTCAAAAATGAAACAAAACCTAAACTTTCCAAAACATTAAATTAAATCCCTAAGCTTTCATTTATAAATCGAAATTTAAAGAAAAAACGCAATTTGAATCTTCAAATTTTAAACCAAAAACCAAAAGTAAAAGAAAATGATTGATTTTCATTTAAAAATCAATGAAAATCCTAAAACTAAAAAACATTGATTTTTTTTTTCATGTAATACTATATTGAAATTCCATAATTTGTATGAATCTGATTATTTAATGCGTTGGGTGATTTTTTTTATTGCATACTAGCTGATCATGGCCTACAAACGACCTTTTGATGATGAAGTGGTTGATGAGGATTCCTCTAAGCATCAGAGACAGGATGGACACATTGATGAAATAAATTTATGTAATGATAGTTTCTCTAGGCAAGGTGCCTCTGGGAAATCTTCTGATATAGGTAGGTGAATAATTGACTAGCTTTTTGATATAATTTAGAAAATGAGTCTGGACAATCCAAAGAAGGAAGAGAAGAAGTAGTCCACTCATAAACCCAAAGAAGGTTCACTACTAACACCAATTGGTAATAGTAGGAGTTACTCCTTAAGTATATATATAAAGTCATGCATACTCTTCTCTTTCTCCGATGTGGGACAACTCACATGTGGGTAATACATGGGCACTTCAAGAACTTTGCAGTAACAAAGGGTATATTAAATTGGTGTTGAGTCTTTCCATTGAATCATCTTTTACCTTTTTATTCTCTTTTTCTAGTGTGGATATTGTGAGAAATATGTGATGAATTCACCTATGGCACTGTCTGTTTGGTGCTCTGTAATCTGTATATTTTCTATGTAAAACTCTTGCAATAAACAATCAATACTATTCATCACTTGCCGATGAATAGTGAAAATATTGTTCATCCTCTTCCTCTTAATAATATAAAAGGTTTGTAAACAAGTCAGGAAATTCGTGATTATTCACAGCTGCTCAAAGCTCGCTTTTTTAATCCAAAGATCTTCACTTATGATATGGTATAAATTGATTGGTTTTGCGAATTAAGTGGAAACTCATACAAGACCTGTTGTTTTTAATCCAAAAATGAGGGTTTTCTGAGATTAGTTCAATGTGGCCTGGTTTGTATTTTTAATCAAAATCTCATTTCTTTTTGTTTTAATTTGAAGTTGATTTTTTAACTTTCTTGAAATCCTTATTGGGTTTTTGATTTTCTATTAATCAAAAGCTTAAGCTGATGGTTGAGGCCCCCATAATATGTTATATACTCTAACACGCCCCCTCACATGAGAGCCCTTTGGGCTAGAAGTGTGGATGCAATACAGGCTCTCCTCACACCTGGTGCTAAATATTCCACTCAAATGAAGGGTGGTTGAGATTCGAACCTGTGACATCTTGTCACATTGGCTTCTGATACCATGTCAAGGAACCAACTCAACCAAAAGCTTAAGCTGATGGTTGAGCCCACAGAATAGGTTATATACTCTAACATTTTTTATTAATTGAAGATTCACAATAATCCTTGGGTATGTTGATTGAAAACGGGAGAATACGTTTGAATTGAGATTGAAGAAAGCCTTGTTTTGATTGAAGCATAAGAAGTTAGGCAAGCTACTCATTGAATGTGTTTTTACTTGTTTTAATTCATTTGAATCCCTAAAATCTAAATCTCCACCAAGTCTTCTATGAGACCGTCTCAATGTGTTTTTCATTAAAATTTAAGAAATATAGTTGGTTATGAAATTTTTTTATTTTTAAATAAATTTGTATTAGTTCCATTTCTAAGTCATTTGGATGTATATAGAGGAAAGAAAGGTAACAAAATTGTGCAATGAAAGGAGCTCTTCATTTCATTTCCAAGTATGATTGAGAACCTTTGTTTTAGTTTGCTAGCAGTTTTTCCTATTATTACCTACTAGGTATTTACCCGTGCCATGCACGGATCACTTGAAAATCATATAAGTAATAAATAATTTGGTTTTTAACATCTAAGATAGAGTATTTGCTTGATATCATCACTTGGTTACAACTCAAACTTTCATAGAGGTTATTCCCTTATTTCAAGAGTAAATGTGCATTATGATGTGATTTTAAATCTAACAAAGAGAGTGTTTGGTAAAAGAGAGAATTGAGCATTAGTTGGTTGAGGGAATTAGTTGATTTGATTGGTAAAATAAGCTAAAGAAATGTATTTGATAAATGAACTTGTTTATATACCTTATGAGAATGTTGATCACGACTTCACAATCATTAGGGTCCCTAACTATTCCATTGTCAATTTAAAAATCTAATAAGAAAATTCTCTAATTTCTGCAGTATTACTTACACCGTTTAAATCTCTAGCTCAAATCGTTGAACATATATGCCAGCTAAAATTGAAAAGTTTTCATTCTAGTTCTCATAATAGAACTATATTACAGCTAAAATTAGAGTAAGAATTTTAAACTATTAATAGGGTTCTAAAAACGTTGAAAAGAACTAAGAGTAATAACCCGTATGTTTATTTGCTTGAAATGTTCATCATATATGAAAAACTAAAGTTTAAGTTGTTTTATTTACAAAATAAAAGTTATTGTCGAATTAGGTATATAATTGAGTACTTAATATCTGTAGAATTAACCATGAATAATCCCAACTTTAAAGGGTAATTTCCTAGCTAGAGTAAACTTGGGTAACCCGATGACCTGCTATAGTAGGTAATTCACCAAAAAAATAAACTGAAAATTAATTTTAACTTAAAAAAAAATTTGGAACTTTACATAAAAATTTATAAATGATAAAAAAAAAATCATAAATTTATTTTAACATTTTTTTTAATTTTTATTGAAATTTTTTAATTTAACTTGCTTAAAAAAATATAAAACTTGCTATATCAAGTCATCCGATCACCGAGATGACTCTAAAAAAATACCCCTCAAAGTTTGGATTATTCATGGTTAATCAATAGGTGAGATTATGGAAGGAAAATCACGAATAGGTTGAATTATTCTAAGTAATTTTTCCTACATTAAATTTAAGAGTTTCCAATCTTATTTTCAATTTTGGCTCTTTTGAAATTGTAAATATGGTATAATCAATAGTGTTAGTCATTTAAATCAACAAAAGTCAAAGTTATCAAAATTAACTTTTTCTTTGAAAAAGTCAATATTTTAAAAGTCAATATATACTTATATTTTATAGATTAGAAAAGTCAATATTAAATTCAATTAAAAGTTAACAGAATGTGCATTTGATAGAGTATTTATTTGGAAAGTTTTGTTTGGAGGGAAAAGCTCTCTTGTATACTTGACACGTGTTAGATTCTCTTATTGTATTAGTAGATAGTATGAAGTATGATATGATGATATGATTATTAGTAATATGGTATGTTATGTGCAAATGTACGACAAATGTTAGATTATTAGAAAACAATTAATTTAACAGTGGATGAATGAAAGGTTGATTTATAATATGTCAATTTTTCTTTAACATAAAAATATACATATATAAATAAAAAACGAAAAGATCTAGGTTCTAGGACCCTGGACCCTCCATAACATGATACTGTTGCTAAATGATGATTGTTCTGCTACTGAACCGAAAAATGCACGTCAATGTTATCTAATGAATGGTCCCTCAAGTTACACTATCGAATTCTAAAGTGTTATTTTATACATTTCTATTAACTAAATTATAATTCCCTTATAATGAAATACAAAGAAGCTTACCAGCGATAAGAAGTAACCCTGAAGAAAGTTACTTTAGGAAAACAACGCCTTGTACACATCAAAGCAAATTACTAACCAAAATAGTAATGCATACTTCTACCAAATGGATTTTAATCACTCCAATCACAGTTCAAAATCCAAATTGAAAACCAAACAAAACACATGAAATAAATTTTCCAATTAACAAAAAACAAACATAAATTGAAAACATTATAAAACAACCGAAAATCCAACTGATATTCAATTCCGAAACCGTAAATAAACTTAGCTAAGATAATAAACTGAGGAACGAAAAATCAAAAAACTGAAAATCCAAAAAACAAGATCTTCAATTCAACAAAGAAAACCTAATTTGTTCATTCAAAAATGAAACAAAACCTAAACTTTCCAAAACATTAAATTAAATCCCTAAGCTTTCATTTATAAATCGAAATTTAAAGAAAAAATGCAATTTAAATCATCAAATCAAAAGTCTTACCGACAAAACCAAAATGAAACAAACCCTAATTTTCATCTAAAAGTATATATTGAAAATCCATCAATTTAAACCAAAAATCAAAAGTTAAAGAAAATGACTGATTTTCATTTAAAAATTAATGAAAATCCTAAAACTAAAAAACGTTGATTTTTTTTTCATGTAAAGCTATATTGAAATTCCATAATTTGTATCAATCTGATTATTTTCATGCGTTGGCTGATTTTTTTTTATTGCATACTAGCTGATCATGGCCTACAAACGACCTTTTGATGATGAAGTGGTTGATGAGGGTTCGTCCAAGCATCAGAGACAGGATGGACCCATTGATGAAATAAATTTATGTAATGATAGTTTCTTTAGGCAAGGTGCCTCTGGGAAATCTTCTGATATAGGTAGGTGAATAATTGACTAGCTTTTTGGTTTGCAGTAACAAAGAGTATATTTAATTGGTGTTGAGTCTTTCCATTGAATCATCTTTTACCTTTTTATTCTCTTTTTCTAATGTGGATATTGTGAGAAATATGTGATGAATTCACCTGTGGCACTGTCTGTTTAGTGCTCTGTAATCTGTATATTTTCTGTTGGATATGGTGACTCAATAAATCCCAAGTGACGCCATGTACATGTGTGTTTGGAGGTATGAGATGACATGTGAATGATTGGTGAGGTATGATGAAGCTTGCTCTTATGTTCTGAGGCACCTGAAGCCAGCTCGACCTATGCTTGACCAAGGAAGGATCGCTCGACCAGTCGAGCGAGAGATTAGAACCTTCTGCCTACATTCTGATCTCTTGCTCGACCCTCGCTCGACCAGCACCTCTTCGCTTGACCCGGTCGAGCAAAAAGAGTGGGATGTTCTGTTTTTGCCGACAGCCTATTATATTGTTCAAGAACCTTAATTAGCTTTTCTTACTTGTTTCAAAGCTTATGTAAGGGCATTGTATAACCTTGTATAGACACACATTGTAAATCTTTTGTAATTAGTCATTGGGTTTGACTGGAGAGCCACAAAACATACACTTAGGGTTTAGTGAGAGGAATTGGGGATTTTGATCAATTCTCTCTTTGTTGATCAACCTAAGGGTTACTTGTATACAACATTCAAAGGATCAATAATACTCATTCAAGTGTTAGAAGGGTGGAGTTTTATAGTCCAATATCACAATGATATTGGGATTTTCTCCACCTCCCAACTTTGGTGTGTCTTCTTTTGGTTTTGTATTTTCTTTATTCTTAATCTTGTGAGTTCTTGGACTGAATATGGTGATCAAACTCTAACAAATTGGTATTAGAGCTTGTGTTGTGTTTTGGGAAGGTTAGAGTTCATTAAATTCAAGGTTCTTGGAAGTTCTTGAAGTAGTAAAGTGTAGCCATGGGTGTGACAAGGTTTGAGATAGAAAAATTTGATAGGAATGTTAATTTTGGGTTATAAAAACTCAAGATAAGAGCAATCGTGGTGCAAAATGGTTTAGAGAAGGCAAAGTTGGGGAAATCAAAGAGGCCTTCAACAATGTCCATAGAAGACTTTGAAGACATGGACATTAAGGCACTTACATTGATACAATTGAGTCTCATAAATGAAGTGCTTAGGGAAGTTGCAAAGGAGGAGACAACGGTGGGACTTTGGTTGAAGCTAGAGTCGTTGTACATGACAAAGTCGGTGACCAACCGCTTGTTGCTGAAGAGCAAGCTTCATGATCTTAGACTTGAGGAAGGTAGTTCTCTTAAATCCCATCTTGATGAATTTGATTCTATTGTTATGGATTTAAGTAATCTTGATGTTTCTTTGGATGATGAGGATCTTGCTATTAAGTTGTTATGTTCTTTGCCTAAGGAATATAAGCATTTTAGGGAGACGGTGTTGTATGGTAAGGATGTGATTACACTTGAAGAGGTCAAGGGTGCTTTGTTGCAACAAGAGTTGATAGATAAGCAATTGACTAAGAATGACGATGTGTCGCAAGGTGGTGCAGGCCTTGTGGTAAGGGGAGAGCCTAAAGGCAATTTTGGGGATAATAAACCCAAGCATGGAAAGTCTAGGCCTAAGTCTAGGCTTAAGAGTGTAGTGTGCTACAATTGTAAAAAGAAGGGTCACATCAAAAGGTTTTGTCTGGAGAATAGTAGGGGCAAGGGGAAGTGGAATGGGAATGGTTCCACTTCACAAGATTCGGTGGCGGTGGTTCATAGTAGCGATAATGAGGGGTTTTGTGATGATAGTCCTATACTTCTTGCGGTGGAGTCGCAGACTAGGTCTAGAAACCATTGAATTCTTGATTCGGGGTGTTCATATCACATTACTCCCAATAGGCAATGGTTCACTACATATGAGAGTGTTAGTGGTGGTGTGGTGCTTATGGTGAATAACGCGTCATGTAAGGTTATGGGCGTTGGTACCGTGAAGATCAAGATGTTTGATGGTTTTGTGCGTACGTTGAGTAACGTGAGGCATGTTCCCGACATGAAGAAGAATTTGTTATCTTTGGGTGCTCTTGATAGTAATGGATGTAGGTGCATTCTTGAGAAGGGTGTGCTTAGGGTTACCTTGGGTGCTCAACTGGTCATGAAGGGCAAGAAAGTGGGGTCGTTATATGAGCTTACCGGATCTACCATTGAGGGTTCCGCTTGTGTGGGTTCTTCAATGAGGGAGTCGGATCATACTAAGTTGTGGCATTTGAGGTTGGGGCACATGAGTGAGAAGGGTTTAGTAGAGTTGTCAAAGAAGGGTCTTCTTGGTAGTCAAGCGATAAGGTCTATGGAGTTTTGCGAGCATTGTGTGCTTCGGAAGCAAAGAAGGGTTAGCTTTAACGCGACCATCCATAGGACTAAGTCATCACTTGTCTATGTACATTCGAATTTGTGGGGGCCATCTAGAGAGCCATCCATAGGAGGGTCTAGGTACATGCTCACTATCATTGATGATTACTCTAGGAAGGTGCGGGTCTACTTCTTGAAGAGTAAGGATGAAGTCTTTGGGGAATTTAAGGCTTGGAAAGTGATGATAGAAAAGCAAACCGGGAAGCAAGTGAAGAGGTTGAGGACGGACAATGGGTTGGAATTTGTGAAAGAAGAATTCACAAGCTTTTGCAAGAAGCTTGGTATTGTTCGCCATAGGACTTGTGCCGGGAGACCGCAAGAAAATGGAGTGGCGGAGAGGATGAATAGGACCTTGTTAGAGAAGGCTCGGTGTATGCTTTTCCATGCAAAGTTGAGTTACCAATTTTGGACCGAAGCAGTCAAGATGGCGGCATTCTTGGCTAATAGATCACCAAATACCGCTCTTGGGTTGAAAACGGCGGAGGAAGTTTGGTTGGGGTCACCGGTGGATTATTCCGGGATTAGAATCTTTGGTTGTCCCGCTTATGTGTATGTAAATGATGGAAAGCTAGAGCCACGTGCTAAGAAGTGTGTGTTCTTGGGGTAGACGGATGGGATCAAGGGGTTTAGATTGTGGGATCCTAGCAAATCAAGAGTCATTACTAGCCGTGATGTTACTTTCAATGAGTCCGTATTTTTCCATGTAGAGAGCTCAAATAAAGTCGCAAATGAAATGATGGAGGTTGATGACGGGGATAATACTCAAAGGGAAGTTGTGAATGATGTTCTTGATAATGGTGATGAAGATATGATGACACCTCAAGCGGGTGGAGATGTTCCTTCCACTTCCTCTTCTAGGAAGGCCACTACTCCTAGGAAGGAATCATCGCCTACGATGCAATCCACAAGCATTGCACAAAGAAGGCCTAGAAGGCAAGTCAAGGCACCTTCTAGGTTGGGGTATGAAGATGATGATAATAATTGGGCAAGAAAGAAATTGAAGCGCCCGGTGGAGGCTCCAAGAAAGCTTGAATTTGAAGTGATGGCCGCTTATGCACTTATGGTGACTAACGATGTGAGTGATTTGGAGCCATCTTCATATGAGGAAGCCATGAAATGTAAAGACTCCGGGAGATGGCTTGGGGCGATGGAAGAAGAAATTCAATCTTTACTTAAGAATCAAACATGGGTGCTTGTAGAGAGGCCAAAAGGAAAGAAGATTGTTGATTGTAAATGGATCTACAAGTACAAAGAAGGAATTCCGGGTGTTGAAGAAGCAAGGTGCAAGACAAGAATTATAGCTTGTGGTTTTAGCCAAGTTCCAGGTGTGGACTACAATGAAATCTTCTCTCCGGTGGTACGACACACTTCTATACGTACTCTTTTAGCTCTTGTTGCTTTACATGATTATGAGTTAGAACAATTGGATGTTAAAACTGCGTTTTTGCATGGAGAGTTAGAAGAGGAAATTTACATGAGGCAACCGGATGGGTATATTGTTGAGGGAAAGGAAGATCATGTATGTTTGTTGAAGAAATCTTTGTATGGTCTAAAACAGTCCCCTAGGCAATGGTACAAACGGTTTGCATGATTGAAAATGGGTTTTCAAGAAGTGAGTATGATAGTTGTGTCTATATAAGAGAAGTTAACGATGGTTCCTTGTTGTATCTTTTGCTATATGTGGATGATATGCTTGTGATAGCAAAAGACATGTTTGAGGTTAAGAAAGTAAAGGAGATGCTTAAAGGTGAGTTTGAGATGAAAGATTTGGGTGCGGCGAAAAAGATTCTCGGCATGGAAATCATTAGAGATCGTGATAATGAAAGGTTGTACTTATCCCAAGAAAAGTACATTGAGAGGGTCTTGGAAAGATTTCACATGGAAGATGCTAAGCTCATAGCTACGCCTTTAGCATTGCAAACAAGGTTGTCTAAGGAAGATTGTCCTAAGACTAAGGAAGACAAGGAGTTCATGTCTTTGGTTCCATATTCAAGTGTGGTAGGGAGCATTATGTATGCAATGGTTTGCACTAGACCGGACATTGCTCAAGCCGTTGGTTTAGTTAGTAGATATATGGTGAATCTAGAAAAGGCTCATTGGCTTGCCGTCAAGTGGATCCTTAGGTATTTGCGTGGGACTACAAATGTGTGCATTGAATATAGAAGAAACAATGAAGGTTTGCAAGGTTACGTAGATTCTGATTTTGGTGGAGATCTTGATCAAAGAAAGTCTACTTCGGGGTATGTGTTTTGTCTTGGAGGTGCAACCATTAGTTGGAGATCTAGCTTGCAAGGGGTAGTGGCTCAATCCACTACGGAAGCGGAGTATATAGCTGTGTCGGAAGGTTTTAAAGAAGCTCATGGCTAAAAGGCTTTGTGAGTGAACTTGTAATGAAGGAGTGCATTCCTACGGTGTATTGTGATAGCCAAAGTGCAATAGATTTGGCATCACATCAAAATTGTTACTATAAGAGGACAAAACATATTGAGATTAAATATCATTACATAAGAGACACCATTGAGAAAGGTAAGGTGCTCTTGGATAAAGTTCACACCGAAGATAATCCGACGGATATGCTAACAAAGTCGTTGCCTACTCCGAAGTTTGAGGACATAATGTTTATCTCCCTTTTAAGGGAGATGCACCTTTTAAGGAGGTGAGTCTTTCATCTTATATGAAGATGAAAGTTTATGTTGAAATTTGATAATTTTGTTTTGTGAGTATTATTGATGATGTTGTGTGATGAAGATTGGGTTTATGTTCGTCACGGTGGAGAATTGCTGGATATAGTGACTCAATAAATCCCAAGTGACGCCATGTACATGTGTGTTTGGAGGTATGAGATGACATGTGAATGATTGGTGAGGTATGATGAAGCTTACTCTTATGTTCTGAGGCACTTGAAGCCCGCTCGACCTGTGCTCGACCAAGGAAGGATCGCTCGACCAGTCGAGCGAGAGATCAGAACCTTCTGCCTACATTCTGATCTCTTGCTCGACCCTCACTCGACCAGCACCTCTGCACTCGACCCGGTTGAGCAAAAAGAGCGGGATGTTCTGTTTTTGCCGACAGCCTATTATATTGTTCAAGAACCTTAATTAGCCTTTCTTTCTTGTTCCAAAGCCTATATAAGGGCATTGTATAACCTTGTATAGACACACATTGTAAATCATTTGTAATTAGTCATTGGGTTTGAGTGAAGAGCCACAAAACATACACTTAGGGTTTAGTGAGAGGAATTGGGGATTTTGATCAATTCTCTCTTTGTTGATCAACCTAAGGGGTTCTTGTATACAACATTCAAAGGATCAATAATACTCATTCAAGTGTTAGAAGGGTGGAGTTTTATAGTCCAATATCACATTGATATTGGGATTTTCTCCACCTCCCAAATTTGATGTGTCTTCTTTTGGTTTTGTATTTTGTTTATTCTTAATCTTGTGAGTTCTTGGACTGAATTTGGTGATCAAACTCTAACATTTTCTATGTAAAACTCTTGCAATATACAATCAATACTATTCATCACTTGCCTGATGAATAGTAAAACTCTTAATAATATAAAAGGTTTGTAAACAAGTCAGGAAATTCGTGATTATTCACAGCTGCTCAAAGCTCGCTTTTTTAATCCAAAGATCTTCACTTATGATATGGTATAAATTGATTGGTTTTGCGAATTAAGCGGAAACTCATACAAGACTTGTTGTTTTTAATCGAAAATGAGGGTTTTCTGAGATTAGTTCAATGTGGCCTGGTTTGTATTTTTAATCAAAATCTCATTTCTTTTTGTTTTAATTTGAAATTGATTTTTTAAGTTTCTTGAAATCCTTGTTGGGTTTTTTATTTTCTATTAATCAAAAGCTTAAGCTGATGGTTGAGGCCCCCAGAATATGTTATATACTCTAACACGCCCCCTCACATGAGAGCCCTTTAGGCTAGAAGTGTGGATGTAACACAGGCTCTCCTCACACCTGGTGCTAAATATTCCACTTAAATGAGGGGTAGTTGAGATTCGAACCCGTGACATCTTGTCACATTGGCTTCTGATACCATGTCAAGGAACCAACTCAACCAAAAGCTTAAGCTGATGGTTGAGCCCCCAGAATATGTTATATACTCTAATATTTTTTTATTGATTTGTTTATTAGATTTGAAGGATTTCTGTATGGGTTTTGGATTTTCTGAGATTAGTTGTTGCTCTTCCTCGTCTACTACTGCCCAAATGGTACAGTGTGCTGATTTGTTGACAGGTGAAGAAATACTCTTGACATGCTTCCTGTCATCTTTCTCTCATCTGCTTCATCCCATCTTTCTCTCTTTTGCTTCCTCTCACCTCTTCTTTGTTGTTTCTATGGTTCTGTTCCTTTTTCTTGTTTGTTTCATGAAAATTGGAAATTAAAACTAGGATTCAGAAGAAAGAAATTGCTACTACTTTACATGGGTTTTTCAGAGGAAAGAAACTGGGTGTTTTGTGGCTTTTTAATTGAGCTTCGAATTGGGAAATTTTGAATAGAGAAGATTGTTAAATTGCTGATAGAAAACTGAGTTTATATGCACAAGAATGACATGCTAACAATTGCACTTTTATGCATTATTTTTTCTTATTCTTTTTGGGGATTATCATTTTGTTTTTGGGATGAGAAAAAAAAGATTCTCATCAACTTTTCGGATGAAAATTAATATTTTTGCTTTTACTCAAGTGATACGTTTGGTAACAAGATACTGGAATAATGAAGTGTTAGAGATTTGAATCTAATAGTTAATTTTTTGAACTTGTGAAAGAAAATTGAAAATTTTCTTTTTGGACTTTTAGTTTGAATTTTGAACCTTATTGTTGGTAGAATTTTGAAGATTTATAAGGTTTGAATAAGGTACGGTAGTATATTGAAGGGCCTAAAAACAGTACAAAAAGATTAAAAGTTGAAGGAACTTTTCTTTTAATTGAAGATTCACAATAATCCTTGGGTATGTTGATTGAAAACGGGAGAATACGTTTGAATTGAGATTGAAGAAAGCCTTGTTTTGATTGAAGCATAAGAAGTTAGGCAAGCTACTCACTCAATGTGTTTTTACTTGTTTTAATTCATTTGAAACCCTAAAATCTAGATCTCCAACAAGTCTTCTATGAGACCGTCTCAATGTGTTTTTCATTAACATTTAAGAAATTTAAAAATTGAAACAACCCATATTAAGTCGTCTCACGGTAAGACGGTCTTAATAAAGAATTTGTCTTTACCTTTTTATTCATATGAGTTTATAATTTTCATTAATCGGAGAACATATCTTTTTGATGGAGGTAGTATGTCACTTTTAGTTGATTATGAAATGTTTTTATTTTAAGATAAATTTGTATTAGTTTCATTTTTAAGTCTATTAACATTTGGATGTATTTAGAGGAAAGAAAGGTAACTAAAATGTTCAATGAAAGGAACTTTTCATTTCATATCCAAGTATGATTGAGAACCTTTGTTTTAGTTTGCTGACAGTTTTTCCTATTATTACATATTATTAGTAATATGGTATGGTGTGTGCAAATGTACGACAAATGTTAGATTATTAGAAAATAATTAATTTAACAGTGAATGAGTGAAAGGTTGAATTATTAATGTCAATTTTTCCTTTATATAAAAATATAAATATATAAATAAAAAATGAAAAGATCTAGGTTCCAGGACCCTGGACCCTCCATAACCTGTTACTGTTGCTAAATGATGATTGTTCAGCTACTAAACCGAAAAGTGCACGTCAATGTTATCTAATGAATGGTCCCTCAAGTTACACTATCGAATTCTAAAGTGTTATTTTATACATTTCTATTAACTAAATTACGAATGCATATATTAAAATGTTAATGCGTTGTAAAGGATGCTAAGGATAAAGATATATGTGATTAACTTTTTATTAAAAACCATGTTTGAACAAAAAACATGACAACTCCTATTATTCATGTTGTCTCCGTTTATAGGCTTTTCACCACCTACAAAAATATTTTCCAACAACTAAAATTGTATAATAGAAATTTAATTAATCACGGATATAGAGACATACAATTGAAGAGATTTATAACTAATGAAAAGACTTTGAAATCTGAGTATTGAAGAATATTGGTGCAACTTGCTTCCTCTTTGGGGTGAACAAAAGATGGTATAAGACTGTAAGAACAACGAAAATGCACTGGCTTTTCTCTTGGCACAATGAACCTAACAATATGTTTAATTCTTATGCACCAAACTCAAGTTGTGTTGCAAATAGATCGCTCCAACTTGATAAGTTTTCAAGAAATCTCACCTTGCTATCCAATAAATAAATAACGGAAGCTCAGCAATTGTTGTCGCTAGATGAAGTGCTTCTGATGCTGTTGGAGTGCCGATCTATGTTGGACAATGGCTCGATTGGTGTTGCTAGTACAAGTTGTTGTGATGGGATGCTTCTGCTTGCCATGGCTTCTGTCGCGGTGACCTGATCTATTGCGAGGATGATATCGTTGTGCGATGTTGGTAAACAATGCTACCATGTTTCTTGACGCTAACAATTACAACTCGACACACAGTGACTTAATACTTGATTAATTTACATTATTTATTATAAAACCCAATTTAAACAAAATACATAATTTTACCTTATACAATAATATGAATTATAAAATTTAAAATAACCTATAAAAATATGAGAATTACGACACTCATATTTTAAGGTTTCTTCATTTTTACATTTTAAATCATAAATTCATATACTCGCGAAAGCAAATTTGTCATGAACTTATGATAAATATGAAAAATAGTTGACTAATTTACATTACTCATATAGTCATGAAAAGTGAAAAGTACTTGTCATCGCACAAGAAATCATAAACAACTCAAAAAGTCAACCACCATCATAGTATCACAACAATAATGGATTGTTTGATAGTTTTGTTCTTAATAGTTGTATTATTTCTGGTAAAGGGTACATTAGGAAACACAATCATGACCTTTTCAAAGAAATTTGGCAACTTTTATTTTGAGTCTTGACATCCTAAATTAGTAGTAATATAATCAAAAATTCCTAATCAATAATCGTAATTTATAAATAACCATAAAAATATAAAAATAATAATATTAAAATAAAAAAATTCAAAAGAGACAAATTAAAACAACAAACCTCTTATCCTATCACATCTTAACACATAAAGGTGATTTATTAGCTTCATAAGAAACTGTTATTTACTTGGACTTTCTCGTACTATAATAATAATATCTGGCTTTTTTCAAATTCATTATCTTTTGTGAAATACGTTTTCTATTTTCAAATATTCCTCCCATTCACTTTTTTTCGTAGATCCCAAAACAAACTTTAAAATAAAACAATATTAATTGTAAGTTTTTAAAAGTTTTAAAACGTCGATATTTAAAAAGTATAAATTGAGACGAATTTATAAAAATCCCACATGAGTATGTTTTTTCTTAAAGATCAATGAGAAATCGTTGTTAACGTTTGATACTAAATTCGTAAATTCTTTTTAGAATAAGATATAAAACGGAGGAGTACTATTTTTTAGTAAAACCAACACATATTATCATAATTCACTAATTTGTAATAATTAGAGTATTTAATACATTAATTGCATCTTAAAAAACCAAACTCTTACGACAATTTTTACTTTGAGTTCCATTTGAAATCCATGTTATACTCATAAAAGATTATAACTTTGGATCATGTAGCATAATTATTAATCAATCATAAATTTAGATGCCAGTTAAAACAATTAATTTCCTAGCTTTCAACTACAAATGTAAAAAAAAAAAAAAAAAGATCACAGTATTCACAGAACAGCGGTGAGAGACCTTCAACATAGTAGATCAAACCCATCAGCACCTCGATTTCAATCAAGAAATGCAATGCAACAATAACAAAAAAACAATTCAGAGTTGAGATCAAATGTCTTGAGAGAAATCAAAGAATGCAGGGACTGAATGTAGACGAGCAAATCGATCCACAAATAAAGTATTAACGAGGCCAAAGTCCAAATAATGGGAACGAAAGTCAACAACAAGATACAAGTAACGTCAATGAACAACCTTTCAGCTATAACTATAGTCACAAATGTAAAAAGATGATGGGGTAGTAACTCTTAGACTCTGAATGTTTTCGGTTAAACAAAATTAAGCGGGTTGCAAAAAAAGTTAACAAAGTCTACCAAAACTTGAAAAAGAGATAATCCAAATTACTGAGAAGCACCAAGCCACTTTGAGAAGTTTTCAAACTCTGTGTAATCTGAGTCAGAAATCATGGTTTGATAGAAAGCACGCCCAGGAGCCATGATGGCAGCACAATCCTCTTGAAGAGAACAAGAAAACCAACAAATGGGACACTTACTTAATCCTACAAAGGAATTAGGATTCATCTAATATATAAAGATACAAAACAAACCCACAAACGCAAGTGCAAATCAACTATTAAACCTTTGAAACAAAAAAATTATAAAAACAGCATCACGGAAAACATTAATGACCTAAAGCAAGCCCCTTAAATTCGTGAAAAAAACCAATACGATAATTTTGAGAATTCAACAAACAGAAACAGACTATGGTTGACAAAAGCCATATCTAATAGGCGTAGACAAAAATGCAATGGTCAGTGTCTGTTGTTCCATAATTTCGTGTATAGCTACACGGTCCTGTTCATTCATCTTGTCAAACTCATTAATGCATATAACACCACGATCAGCAAGATATTGCACCAGCTTCTAGCCTTCGTTTTCCTGGTCACAACAAAGACCCTTGACTCAGAAACCAAAACAAAAAAGGCTCCAATAGTGAGAAATTTTCAAGAGAGATCACCTATTTCTTGGTCAAAAGTCACAGCTGTTGTCAGACCAACACCTGACGAACCTCAACCAGTTGTTGAAATAGCCAAAGGAGCAATGTTTTGGCCTCAGCCTAATTCTCATGAGAAGATCAAGATGCCCTCAAATGTGTTAAATCCAGCACACATTCATAGCTGAAAGAAGTGTGACTTGAGTCTTGTTAATTAGTCATGTGATTAGATGTTAATTAATGTGTAGAAGAATTTAGCTTAAAGGTTAGGAGTAACTATGTGATTACTAGACCTTAAGCATGTTTTAAGATGGTGAACGAAAATATATATCACATGTTTGTGATTGGTTTGTTTGGGAATCAAAGTACAATGAAATATGGAAGATTAAGCTTCACATGTGAAGCATTTGAAGGGCAAACATTCAGACCTAGGGCTAAGGTATGAAGTATTGGAGACCGGGACATTGCATGAAAGAGGAAAGTTGCTGCCAGAAGCCTGCTGAGAGGCGCTCGACCAGCTGCTCGGTCGAGCCTAGGTCGAGCAGCTTCTCTGACCACGCCTTTTTCGATTCTGCTGCCTCCTTTTGTGGTCTACTACTGTCCCATGTTGTTTCCTTAGTCTATATATATGTATTGCCATACTCTATGTATAGTAGAGCCAAGCTTAGAGCTTGAGCCTCCCATTATCCTTACCACTCTCCATTATAATTCTCTACTTCATATATAGCTCACACACTCACTATCTCTATTGATATAATTCCTTCAACATTGTAATGAGCTTTCAAGCTCTATATTATCCTTTAAACACATAATGATACACTAGCCTAGGATGGTGGATGTAGCCTAATTAATGGTGAACCACCTTAAATCTTGGTGTTATTGTTTTACTTACTTTTATTGCTTTAATCACCTTAATACTTGCATATAACCATGTTTCATTAGTACACCTTCAAGCCATGGTCGTTAACCTTTCGTGCCACCTTTAGGCCCACGCTTCCACATTCGTTAGCCTACTCTAACAACTGGTATCAGAGCCAAAGGTTTGGTTGATGATCATTAGGGTGTTTTCTTGGTGTTTTGGGTTGTGTTCAACCACCTACAATGAACAAAGGTTTTGATGAAATAAGATTCTGTTTTTTGGGCAAGTTAAGGTGAAGTAAGTTTTGTTTTAGTGTTTAAAAGGTGTTAGAAGGTGAATGAAAACTTAAAGTGAGAAGAAGCATTTCAAAGACTCAAACTTAAAGTCTCAAGAGAGGTGTTGAGACAAAGTTGGGTAAAAATAGAAGAGTGAAGGGTTTAGTTGGATTGCTCTTAATGGTCAAAGAGTGTCTCCATTTTGATTGCTCTTGATGAGTTTGTTGTTCATCCCCCTTATTTGGAGTTGGTAAGAATTTCCTTAAAACCTCACCTCAAATTTTTTACATTCCACAAAATGGATATGTTTGTTAAATGGCTCAAGATTTGTTGGGAATTTTGTTTTATACTCTTGATTTGTTAGTTGCCATTTTTCTCTTACAAATTTTTGAGTTAAAAATCCTTGCTTTGGTTGAGATAAGTTGTGAAGTGAGTTTTTTGGGTGAATCTTGATTAAGGTTTTGTCTTTCATCACTATCACATAAGTTCTCCATTTTGTTGATTAGCAAATGTGTGCTTATAAGAAGTAAGACTAATGGATAAAGTCTTTTTTTGGGCAAAATATGAACAAGAGTCATGACTTGGTAATTATTTTGGTGACCATATTTTGATATGTAATTACAAGTCTAGGACTAGTTATGCCAAGCTAGTTATGTTTTGTGATAAGCATGTTGAAAATGCTTATGTTAATCATTTTAATGATTTTGTGATAAAGTTGGTTGCTCTTATTTGCCATTTGAGTACAAGGGTGGTTATGATTTGGCTCTAAGGTTCCGGAACCGCTTTATGTCCCCAAATTTGAGATAACTTAATGTCCCTTAGTACTTTTATGTTCATGTGGGTTTGATGATGCATTGGTGAAGGTGGAGTTATAATGATGGTGATCGGTTCATTATAGACTATGATAGAACCAATTGTTGTGAAAACATTTTGTTTGGCACCATGCTCATAGTTGTTGGCATTCATGTTTCCACAAACTTAATCCAAGTATCTTGCTTTGTTGAAGAACCACAATTTGAGGCAAATTTGTTGTTTTGAGCACAAGGTGTTTCCTTTGGATACAACTTCCTATCAACAAGTTCATGGTGTTATTGGTTAATTTTGCAAGACTTAGTAAGTCTTTTGGTGTGTACTTTATTTGTGTCTTTCTAAGACATTTGCATATGGTCATCTTGATGCATATGTGTTTGGTGAGTATGCTTTAGGGCCATTGGTTAAGTGATAGTTGGAGTGTTATTGGATTTGTGTTTTTTGTTGAAGGTGATCTTTGTTGGTTGACTCAAGTCAAGGTGGAGATTAAAAGAAGTGTGACTTGAGTCTTATTAATTAGTCATGTGATTAGATGTTAATTAATGTGTAGAAGAATTTAGCTTAAAGGTTAGGAGTAACTATGTGATTACTAGACCTTAAGCATGTTTTAAGATGGGGAAGGAAATTATATATCACATGTTTGTGATTGGTTTGTTTGGGAATCAAAGTACAATGAAATATAGAAGATCAAGCTTCACATGTGAAGCATTTGAAGGGCAAACATTCAGACCTAGGGCTAAGGTATGAAGTATTGGAGACCGGGACATTGCATGAAAGAGGAAAGGTGCTGCCAGAAGCCTGCTGAGAGGCGCTCGACTAGCTGCTCGGTCGAGCCTAGGTCGAGCAGCTTCTCTGACCACGCCTTTTTCGATTCTACTGCCTCCTTTTGTGGTCTATTGCTGTCCTATGTTGTTTCCTTAGTCTATATATATGTATTGCCATACTCTATGTATAGTAGAGCCAAGCTTAGAGCTTGAGCTTCCCATTATCGTTACCACTCTCCATTGTAATTCTCTACTCCATGTATAGCTCACACACTCACTATCTTTATTGATATAATTCCTTCAACATTGTAATGAGCTTTCAAGCTCTCTATTATCCTTTAAACACATAATGATACACTAGCCTAGGATGGTGGATGTAGCCTAATTAATGGTGAACCACCTTAAATCTTGGTGTTATTGTTTTACTTTTATTGCTTTAATCACCTTAATACTTGCATATAACCATGTGTCATTAGTACACCTTCAAGCCGTGGTCGTTAACCTTTCGTGCCACCTTTAGGCCCACGCTTTCGCATTCGTTAGCCTACTCTAACAATAACTCTGTAATGACAAGAAACAAATATCTATATTAATACAATGCAAAATCAGTTGCATGGAGTAAGCTTTCATAAATTGTCACATGAAATAAAATGTTTCTAATATCTCTATTAATCCTTTCAATGAAATATATTTTGGCATAATATTTTGCACCTAAGTAATCCTTGATATGAAAATTGTTTAGGCATGTGAAGACATATTTTGAAGGTTTACGTGCACCTTAGTCAGAATCATTGAACCAACTAGCGTATGGGATGAACAGAAAACAAGTTGCACAACTTTTCTATCAAACCCGTGGTAAAAATCAATCAAACAATTTTATGTATAAGATTACCCAGAATCAAAGAAAACATTTGTGTAGAGAGGATGACATTGCTTGCATTTCACTTGCAACAATTGCTGACAGTAAAATAAACTCAGGTGAGTTGCAAGCAATTTTATGTAAAAGATTACATGGTTCTATTTTTATGCCTTGTAGGAATAATGACACAAGTTTACGTTGGTGATTTAGATTAGTTTGTCGATGAACACAAGCTTGGATATGAATTTCAAGTCTATGGATTTCTTCCCAGGTTAATTTTGCTAATTGTTTCGGATTCCCAAGTTACACTATTAAATATAATAATACAATTTTATACATTTTTATTAAGAATAATGCAAAGGAAAATATTAAAATGTCAATGTGTGGTAAAGGATGAACAATACAACGGCCGAGAGTGGCCGAGGGTGAATAGGTAGTAATAGTTAGCATAATTCAAGCAAGACATGGAAAAATTGAGCAAGCTAAATTGATCCACTTCAACCACAATTATCGTGCAGATGAGCAAACTGCTTATAAAATTGAACAATATCACACTATTATCCTAATTCCAAGTCTGTTGTGCGGACTCTAACATCATTAGCTAGGCAAAAAATTAGCATCAAACAAATTTCGAATTTATCAACCATTCTCTTCTTCAAAGCTTGAATGTTTATAACTATATTAACGTAATCAACATAACAAAAAACAAGAAATAAATTTTCAATTAAAGATAACAAAAGGTACTCCAAACATAAAAATGGCATTTAGAGTCGTGCAAGTTGCAACATAAATCACCAACCAAGTGGCCAACTCACTTTCCGATTTTGCAATTTGTTTAAAATGATCCAAAAATAACCGACCAAAATTCGTTTTGTCGAATGTAGATTCACATTCTGAGAAAATTAAAATCTCCTCTATCAAAGAGGAGCAGAAGCTACCATCTTCTTAGACTTCTTTATGCTTAATATACTACTCCATGATAGCAAGCCTATCAGTCTCAAAAGCAAAGTACCCAATTGTAGAGTAACCAATACAATGAACAACTCTAGGACCCATTCCTCTACTAGAATCAATCCATCCTTCATCCATCATAATCTGTTTAACAATGATACTAATTCCACTCAATGTTGCAGCAACAACATTATTTACACTATCACCAGGAACTTGAGTCATCAACTTAAGTCTTAATCACATCCAAAGGAGCTGTCAATGAAGCTGAAATCACCCCAGCTAATGCTCCACAACAAACATTGGAGAGTGGTGTCATCTTCTCCTTGTTTAACTGGTTTAAAACCGCAACTTTAAATCATACAATTGCAGCATACGTTATGACTATCTAGAGGTAAGCACATGTGACACAACCGATCTGACCCCATTTATTTTCGACTTGATCTTAGCTAAGATGAAAATTGGAAAAAAAATAACCCGACTTAAACATCTGCTTACAATCGGCCTAATGATCTGAATAACCAATCTCAAATTCCCGTAGATGCGATCTTTCCTGTTTCGCCATCTTCTATTACACATATAATGAGTAGTTGCAAATTAACCAGAATTTACCAATAGCATCGATTCCACCCTCTTTCCATGCATCCCCGCTCATGTAGTAAACATGGCTAAAGGAAAAAAATAGATTCAAGTATTAGAAAGGCATCCATAAATTTCAGTTGCATCCTAGACAAAAAAAAAGCTTATTGTAACATCAGCAAGTGAGTAAAAAGGCAACAAAATCTGACTACACTTCAAAACAGAATTTCTACATCACCATGTTAAGATGTCTTGGAAATCATCCCAAAATCCAAAGTGTGTTTTTTTTCAAAACTAATCCATTCATGGTATAACGTACCCCATTAAAGTTGAGCTAATCAGATTGAATATGTTAATCTGTGAGCCAAAATAATTGAAAAGGTTACATAAGATATATTTTCCAAGTAACTATTTATCAGTGTCTAACTATCTATTGACCAAGCTAAGAAAAAATCTATAGACATATTGGCTCTCAAATACAGCTCTTCATAATCTATCTTCAAATTCCTTGTTTGAGACCGAGTCACAAACTGTCAGATGTTGTAGCAGCTTTATGAAACCCTTCTTTTTGTCGGTGATCTCGAGCCTTCTGAGTTTGTATTTCTCGTCATTGCTAAAATTGTTGGCTAGCATATCCTACTCTGGAAAGCGTATCAAGGAAATGGTATGACATTATCAGCCACATGTTCTTTAGATAAATAAATTTGAGAGCTAAAACAGTGAGGTCTATTAGAAAACTAAAGAGAAATTTAGGTGGATGCTGTGGCATAACCGCATAAGAGAATGTGATGGCACCAGTACAATAGAAACTTCACCGAAGATGAATAACTGAGAAAAGTATCTCATACAAGCATACAATTAACATTAAAACCCTAATAACTTAACTCATTTACAAATCAGTAACATTTAAAACTTAATTCAGAACTTAAGTATACACTTTGATTTCAGAAACATTCATATATATTCATATACATTCGGAACTTAACTCATTTACAAATCATGAACATTAGCTACATTGCTTACTTCATATACATATTCATTGTGCAAATGAACTTAAGTAGCATTCTGATATGTATACACACTCTGATTTTTGCATATATAGCTGAATCTCATATACACGTTCTAATTTGCACACATATTGGGAGTTGAAGTTCAAAAAAAATCAAGAACCAAACTGCGAAAAAATAAGCAAACAACTGGGCAAAAAATACTTGTTTTTTTCAACAAGTGTACCTCTTTCTTCCAATTTTCAAAGAAGCGATTGAGAAGCCCTAACATTTACAACAACATCAAGGAATGACTGACATTTCATCCCACAATCAAGCACTGATGTTCATCATAATCAAAGAATACACTCAATGGAAATTAAAAATCCTTAATCTATGAACTCTAGTGTTCTTAAAAGTAGAAATCGGAAATATTTAGCAATCCATACTAAACTAAGTAATATTCAAATTGGAAAATCTATGTCATGAAATAACATCAAAGACTTTATGTAACAACCCGACTTACCGTTGACTGAGCAAGTCAAGTCATCACGGGGTTTACTAACCCAAAAATTCAAATCTCGATTCCAAATTTGTGCAGAAGAGTCTTTAGTTCTAAATCATAACTAAATCAACTAATTTCCAATCCAAACATCTATCTAAATCATAAAGTAATCATAAAAGTCTCTTTAAAAGTCTAACATAACCAATACAGTCTAGACTAATATACAATTACCAAAGCCTAATACAAAACTACGAACTCTACGTGCTCAGCTCATAATAACATCCTTGGAACTCTAATCAACTCCGTTAACCCATCGTTCCCGACCGGTTCCGATCTGTAAACAATCTAAAAGATGGAAACAACAGGGGGGTCAGATTTAACTTAATGAGAAGTAACAATCCAAAACAACAAAACATAGTAATTCAAAACATGGGCTTAAAAACAACATCAGTTTCCTAGATCTATGTGCGCACAGGGAGTCTAGTTGAGAGGAACACCCATAGCTCTAAGGCTATGTCACTCTCGGGTGAGGCTAGTCAATATTTGAATGACAATTCACCTCAAATATAGGGAGTAAGGGAGGTTTTCCTTCTACTCCGTCAATGACCAGCTCGTGAGCCCGATCCATTGACCATATCATAATCATTCATAACCAGTTCATCATCAATAATCATCAATTCAAAACAATTTGATAAAGAAACATTTTCAAATCAGTAGTCTGGCCAGACCCTTTTTAGGGACCGTTACTACTCACCAAATCCGACGCTTCAACTAGCCAAAACCAGTTCACCGTAATCTATTAAAAGAACTTCTCGACGAAGTCATCTCCTGAAACATAACCGTAAACATAAAATCACTAACGTGCGTTCGATCCTACACTACTAACATACATCTAATTACATCTCCTCTTAAAGATTGTAGCTAAAACAAAGATTCCATATTTTAACATATCCAAACCATTGAAATTGTTTATATTCTAACTTAGTCCAATCCATATGTCATAAGGACTTTATAACCAATACTCAAGAATTGTTCACATTCTCCAAAGGCAACAGATAATCATCATTCTCTTTATCTATCTAGTTAAATGCAAAATTGTTCATGTATACCCAAATCAATAATTCTCAAAAGAATCCAATATTTCTTTCAAAAATATCACATTACCTAATAATTATTATTCTCCGACTTCCAATCAAGACACAATTTATCCATCTAGCCACAATTCAACAATACCCAATAAAATTTAGAAATAAATTTCAAGAATGTCAACTTTCTAACATCCGATCCTAATAATAATCCCAAGAGAATCATACTTCACATATTCTCTAATTTCACTTAAATTAACATGAGATTTCTCTATTTTATTGAATCAAGCATAGTTTATAAATTTTAAAGTCACTAATACTGTCTTGTTCTCATAGTGAAATTAATCTTTTAATGATGACAAGCGAAACCTAGAATAATAAAATAACTCAAGAAAGGAATTTGTATAAGTTTAATAATATAAGCATTAACAAAGAAAGAATATGTTAATCAAAGCATTGTTACCTTCTTTGAACAATCAATGTCAGAAGGCATTAAAGATTCCAACAAAATCAGAGAATCAATAGAGAATTGATGTTGCTTGCTTCCAATTTCGAAAAATCAGATGAGGAAAGAGCCTTTGTTCTTCGAAAATAAAAATCAATGAGCAAGAGCCATTGATGTACTTCCTTCGAAAATCGAAAACAGAGAAGACGGGCCAAGGGTTGTTCTTGCGAAAAAATCAGAGGAAGAAAGGGAGAAGAAGGAGTTTTGGGGTTGTACTTGGATTTTCACGAGGAAGAAGAGGAAAGGATGGTTTGGTGGGTATTTTTTTTTTTTTTTTATATATATATATTATTGTTATTATTATTATTATTATAAAACTTACTTGATTCATTCCTAATTGGTTTAAAGCCCAAATGTTATTTTATTTATTTTAAATTCCCGAATGTTACACTTTATTACTGAGGTAAATTTCTAACTTTCTATCTTATAATTAAAGAGTTTATTCCTCATATAAGGATGCATGTCAAAAGCTCAAATTATGAAGTACATGATTTAGCTTGAGGATAACATCCTTTGAAGTTTGCTTGACATTTGATGTTCTCGTTAGATGGTAATTTCTATTCTAATAATCAACCTCAAATATACAAAGCATGAAAATGATCATGCTTATAGTTTGATGTCTGTAATCTAAGTGATGCATTGTATATGCCAAATCCCTTCCTAATTCAATAAAACCAGATGATCACAACCTAAAGCAATTCTATAAATTAAAAGTTCCCCGAACAAAAAAAACAATAATCAAACATTAAAATCAAAGAAAGCAAAATCTGAATAAAGATTAGCAGTAGTGTAAGTATGAACATTTGGGATTTGGATTAACAATAGTTTAAAACCCAAAAATGAATATGTTAGAATATACAGAAATATTCTAGCAAATATTTACACAATATTTGTATATATTCTAGGCTTATTTTTAGGAAGTAATAAATTCCTATATTATTAGTATTATAGGCAAGTATAAGGATGGCTCTTGTATATATATTCATGTATGGAGGATTATGAGAAATATACAGAATTAAAAACCCTAAAAACTACTATTATGCTTGTTATTATGGTATCAGAGCCAGAAAGAATCTAAGGAGAAATCGTTCAAGCGGTTACATCATTTACCTTACCTTACCTGAAAATAAACCAAATAAAAAAAAATCGAACCAATGGAGGATGATACCAACAGTGTCATTGTCCCAGAACAACCAGTCACCATGGGTCAGTTGTTGCAACTGACAAAACAGTTAAACACCAATCAATAGTCCACAGAAACAATTACCAGTACTTTCATTTCAATCTCCGAAAAATTGACAAATCAAAACTATACCATATGGTCTAGGCTGATGCGCTTGGCCATTAATGGTTGTGGTCGTCTGAAGCACATCATCGACGAACCACCACCAACAACGGATCTAGGGTACAACCAATGGACTAGATACGATTCAATTGTCATTTCATGGATAATTGAAAATATACATCCAGACATGGTAAATCAATTCATTGATTTTCCAACAGCAAAGGCTTTGTGGCATGGAGTTGAAACTTTATTTAGCAGTGGGAGAGATGGGCAACAAATCTTTCATTTAACAGTGAAGGCCAACAAAATTCAGCAAGGAAACGAGTCAGTCGAAACCTATTACAGCAAGTTAATAGCTTTGTGGAAGGAGACCGATAGAAGGCAACCAAATCCCATGAAGGATCCGGAAGACATAGTCATCTATAATCAATTAACACAATAAAATCGACTATACCAGTTTCTTGCGGGAATAAATGAGACCTTTGATAAAGATAGGAGAGATTTACTTCTCCAAGATCCATTACCCACTGCAAAGAAAGCTTATGCTAGTATAAGGCGAGAAACTATGAGACATGGTATCATGAAACACGAGCCCTAATCAGATCTTGATTCACTGGGCATCGGAGGCGGGTTTATTGTACGGAAAAATGAAAAAACTTACCGGAAAAATGATGATAAAAATCATCTCAAATGTACCCACTGTGGCGGTACACGACACACCAAAAACGAGTGCTTCAAACTCGTTGGATACCCGGAATGGTGGCCAGATGAAAATAAAAGAAATCTCAAACTGGCAGACCAGAACAGAGGAGGCAGAGCAGCCGCCGGCCTTAGTGTGACAGAACACATCACCGACAGCCATGGAGGTCAAGAAACAAACCATGAAAACCCAGGTCAGATCTATACTTTTCTTGAAAGAGAAGAAGAAGATAGAAACTCCTCTCTCTCTAACGTCTCTCATGAGAGACAAGGGGCCAGTTTTTTTAAAGGAGAAGAAGGGTCACTCTTCTTTTTGTGGGGAAGGAGAAACAATTGATGACGATGAGAAGTATGGGGAATCAGGAAAAGTTGATGATGGTGGGGCTTTTGGTGCACATGCCGTGCATTTTAAGGCTAAGACAAGTGACCCCTCAATTAATGACAAGGGGCACGTGTCACAACATGAAGAGACTGATTTCTTTGATTCAAATGTCCCACGCCATGCTCTGTGCACCATTAATACCGGTTGGATTTTCGATTACGGGGCGACGGATACCATGTCTTATGACCCAGATGATTTCGCCACACATGAAAAAATGACTAAATTTTCAATTAAAACTGCTAATGGTGAAGGCATTAAAGTAAACGGAGCCGGAAAAATTTCATTGTCGGAAAATTTGAAATTAAATAATTGTTTATTTGTTCCCAATCTCTCGCATAAACTTTTATCTATTAGTCAGCAGACAAAAGATCTTGGTTGTGTGGTTCTCATGAAATCTGATTGTTGCCTTGTGCAGGACTCTCAGACAGGAAAAATTATTGGTCGTGGTATTGAAAAAGGCGGATTATACTACTTGGAAGAAACGGTTCAAAAAGGCAAAGCAGTTCTTGCTCGAGGGTCAAAGGAAAAACAACTATGGACTTGGCACCGAAGACTTGGACACCCATCTGTAGGGTGCCTAGAGAAACTTTTTCCTACTTTAGCCGGGTTAAATTTAGACTTTAAGTGTGAAACATGTATTCTTGCGAAGAGTAATAAACACTCGTATTCTAGCAGTTTGAATAAAACCAATGTACCGTTTATGCTTATTCATTCTGATGTGTGGGGACCTTTACCTGTGGTTGAAATGCATGATTTCTCATATTATGTTATTTTTATTGATGATTGTACTCGGATGAGTTGGATTTATTTTTTGAAGTATAAATCTAAGGTGTTTAATGTCTTTGTGGAGTTTTATAATATGATATGTACCCAATTCCAGACCCAACCCCGTATTTTGAGGACAGATAATGGTAGGGAATATGTGAACTCTAATTTGCACCAATTTTTTATTAGCAAAGGCCTAATTCATCAAACCACCTGTCCAGATACACCATAATAAAACGGTGTAGCTGAACGATAAAACAGAACCCTTCTTGAGATTACTCGGGCCATTATGCTTGACTCCCATGTCCCTAAATCTTTCTGGCCGGAAGCTCTCGCTATTGCAAACTACCTCACAAATAGACTACCCACAAAAGCTTTAAACCTCAAAACACCCTTAGAAGCCCTTCAAATGCATCACCCCATCCCTTCTTCACACTCCTTACCTCCAAGAATTTTTGGGTGCATAGTCTATGTTCACTGTCCTAAACAGGTTCGTACTAAGTTAGAGCCTAGAGCTGTCAAGTGTGTCTTTGTGGGCTACGGGAGAAACCAAAAAGGATATCGATGCTATAACCCCTTGGATCGAAAGGTACACACTACTATGGATTGTGAATTTCTTGAATCAGATTTCTACTACACCCATCTTTGTTGTCAGGGGGAGAAGCAGAATGACAATCTCAGATGGTTAGCTAGTCCATGGTTGTCAGACTTAACCCAGAAGAGCCGGTAGGCGGAGTCACTGAACCGACTTATCCAGCCGTATAGTCCCCACCACAACCAATCCTGTCTAATCATCAGGTGAGTAATTTAACAGATGAGCAGGAGCCTCTTTATACTAATATTGTTGATATGCCAGTTGAGATTGTGGAGACATGTCAGGAGCAAATAGGAGAGAAGCAGTATACTCTCCTACCTAGAAGCACTCGCGGTGTTCCCCTAAAAAGATATGATCCAGAGTATGAGGCCAAGAGATTGAGATACCCAGTTGGGTCGCAAAGTGAAGGAAACATGTCACGAAGTGCTCTTGCCTTTAATACCGCTTTATATGTGACCAAGGTCCCTAACAGTGTTGAAGAGGCTCTAGAACATGATCACTGGAGGAAAGCCATGGAAGAGTAGATCAGTGTATTGCAGTAAAATAACACTTGGGTAATATGTACCTTGCCAGACAAGAAGAAAATAGTTGGTTGCAAATGGGTCTTTACAGTGAAATATAGAGCATATGGAACCATTAAGAGATACAAGAAAATGTACTCGCACAACCTGGACTTTTTTGTTAAAATCCAAGTCTGATTCTGCTCGGATTCTTTCTAATTTTGTTCAACTTGTTGCTACACAATTTAATGCTCAAGTTAAATATATTTGTTCTGATAATGCGAAGGAATTCTGTGAGGGAGCCATATTACATCTATATTATGACAAAGGCATCATACATCAAACTAGCTGTGTTGAAACGCCCCAACAAAATGGGCGCGTCGAACGAAAACATAAGCATCTCCTTGAAGTTGCTCGCGCTTTGCGTTTTGAATCCATTCAATGTGTAACTTATCTCATTAACCGTATACCTCTTACCTCTATTGGTAATGTTTCTCCTTATGAGAAACTTTATGGTGTTCCTCCTGATAACACCCATCTATGTTCATTCGGTTGCCTCTGTTTTGTGTCTACCCTTAAACAAGGACGCACCAAGTTCGATTCTCAAGCCACTCCATGTGTCTTCGTTGGTTATCCTTATAATCAAAAAGGATTTAAACTATATGATTTAGCATCCAAGAAACTTTTTGTTTCTCGCCATGTTTGTTTTCACGAGCATCATTATCCCTACCATATCAAATCTTTTCCTGACTCCTCTTTCTTTCAATTCTATCTACCAACTAGCACTGATCATCCTTTCTCCTATGATGACCCTATTTGCCTTTCTTCTTTTCCTTCTGATTTTGTTCCCTCTTCTTCTGATCCTCCTACTAATGTTCCCCTTTCATCTCCTCTTGAGGCATTTCTTAATGATTCCCCTAATCTTGACACAACTCCTATTCCTGATGTTCCTCTTGCCCCCACTGTTGTCCCATTGCCTTCTCGTAGATCCTCACGATCCCACAACCACCCTTCTTATCTTTCTGATTATGTGTGTAATGTTTTCTCTTCTCATGGTTGTTCTTCTACCTCTGCTCTAGCTCTCACCCTCACTGAACCCACTACTTACAAACAAGCAGTTTCTGATCCCCATTCGCATCTTGCTATGCAACACGATCTTGCAGCCCTTGACCAAAACCACACTTGGGATATAGTTCCTTTACCCCCAGGAAAACGTGTCGTGGGTTGAAAATGGGTTTATAAACTCAAGCTCAAAGATGATGGATCTCTTGAACGTCACAAGGCGCGTTTGGTTGCCAAGGGTTATACCCAAGAACATGGCATTGACTTTTATGAAACTTTTTCTCCGGTAGTTAAGATGACTACCATTCGCTGCATTATTTCTCTTGCCGCCTCTAAACGTTGGCCCTTACATCAACTTGATTTAAACAATGCCTTTCTACATGGTGATCTCCAAGAAGATGTTTACATGAAACCCCCTGAGGGTCTTGTTCATGCTCCTACTTTGGTTTGTAAACTCAAAAAATCGCTCTATGGCCTCAAACAAGCCAGTCGTCAATGGTTCGCTAAACTTACTCTTGAGCTTTTACACCAAGGTTTTATTCAATCTAAAAACGATCTCCTACATCTTTCACCATTGTTGCCATCTATGTCGATGACATTCTTCTCACTGGTAATGATACTTCTATCATTCATAAACTGAAAGCCCATCTTGATCGTGTCTTTAGTATTAAAGACTTGGGCACCTTACGATACTTTCTTGGCCTCAAAGTCTCCTACTTTAACCATGGCATTGCTATTACCCAGCACAAGTTTGCGCAGGATCTCCTTCACTGTTCTGGTATTTCTTCATTCAAAAAGGCAACCACTCCCTTGCCTGTTAATCTTAAGCTTCACGCTACTAATTCTCCTTTATATTCTAATCCAACTCATTACCGCAATCTTGTCGGTAAGCTAAAATTTTTTAACTCATACACGACCGGATCTTGCCTTCACCGTTCAAACTCTCAGCCAGTTTATGCAAAATCCTACCGAGGCTCATTATCAAGCTCTCACTCATACTCTGAATTATGTTTCCTCCACCATCGAACACGACATTATGTTGAAAGCCTCTGACTCTCTCCATCTCAATGTTTACTCTAACTCTGATTGGGGCGCTTGCCTCGACACTCGTCGCTCTGTCACCGGAGATCTTCTTCTCTTTGGGGATTCTCCTATTAGTTGGAAATCTAAGAAGCAATCTACGGTTTCTAAGTCTTCCGCTGAAGCCGAATATCGAGCCATGTCATCCGCTGCTTCTGAAGTCACTTGGGTAGTTCGTCTCCTTGAAGATCTTGGTGTTACTAGTCTCAACCCTATTACCCTTCATTGTGATAACGTCTCTGCTATGCATATCGCTCATAATCCTGTCCAACATGAGCGTACCAAGCACATTTCCATTGATTGTCACTTCACTCGCGAAAAAATATTGGAAGGTCTTTTGCAATTGCGCTATTTGCCTACTACACAACAGCTTGCCAATCTCTTGACCAAGATACTGCCTTCTACTCACTTTTGTCCATTATTGTCCAAGCTTGGTATGTTTTTCCCCACTCCAAGCTTGCGGGGGGATGATAATATATCCACAGCTACATCCCAGTGCAATATTACCAAGACCTTCTAGAAAAGTGATTTGTTAGCCACATCATCAAAGTTTCTTAGCTTTATTTTTCTTATTGCTTTTCCTTTCCAGAATATTTTGTTAGAGCAACAATTTCTAGGCTCTTCTTTTCCCTTGTATATATATGGTTGTCTTCAATGAATAAAGCAGCAAGAATATTTTCCCAATCAGTAAACCATTCCTTTTCATGAATTTGTCAACCTCCTTTATCTTTGTCTTGCTTGTGCTTCTTCTCAATCTACCTATCTCATGATCATGCCGCAACATCATCATCATGACCATGATCATGATGATGTTCTTGATAGTTATAATGAGGACGAGGATGAGGATGTGGATGATGATCAAGAGGAGGAAGAAGATGATGATGATGAAGAAAGAGATGATTCCATCCATGTTGATGATGATATTAATCAGGTTGTTGCATTAACATCTAATCGTTCAACTATACCTTTGTCGTCAATTGCGTCCCTCAAATTCTGATGAATACAACTTATATTAGAGATGAAACAATCAAATCTGTTTAGCAGTTTCGACAAGGAAATCGAAAAAACGAAAATTTTGGTAAAAAAGAATCAGTACTGAAATTAGAAATAGACCTTCAGGATCATGCTACATATTCACAATTCACACAAATAACAAAACAAAACTACTCTTATCAATCTAACAAAGATTATTTGATCGATCATTTCGTAATATATCATGATGAATCAGATAACATAATTTCATAATTCAAAAAACAAAAACTACCTAATAGGATCATGCTTGCAAATTCCTATAGAATAATGAACAATGTCATAAACTTTCTGAAACCTACTACCATTAGCAACCGACGAATTAAAAAATTTCAATGTTCATCATCAAAATCCAAGCCATTCATTTCTTCATTAAGAGATTTTTCTGTATAGACAATTCACAAAAACACAAAATGCATTTAAAAGTTTTTTTGTACAATGTATTTATGTTAATACTGATATTGATCGACAATGACAACTAAAGAAGGGTTGACCACAAAACTAAACAAAAGAATTCATTGTATAGAACACATACTTTGGCAAGCTGAAAGTTGTGTTGTTGTCTCCCATAACATCCAATGATTCTCGGATCTGATTACCTAATAAATGGAATACAATAGTGAGTTCTCCCTATAGCTTAGCTAGTCACCATTTATTGCACATATTAGACCCACGAAAACAAATAAAAGAGTAAGTCAAATGGGAAAAATATATAACTAATGAAAAATATTTATTCATGAGCATACTATTAAAAAAAAGGGAAATTTCACATGGTAGCATCCAGTTTTAATGAAATGCTAGTGGTAGCACTTTTTAAAGAAAATTCCACATGGTAGCATCTAGTTTGTGCACTATCTAATTGTCGTAGCATTTTCCGTTAGGTAGTGTTTGACAACATAGAATTCATTTGAAAATAGTAAATTTGATTTTGATATTCACATTCAAGAATTGTAAATGACATCTAAATGCTTGGAATTTGCAAATATTGATACTTGATCAAATTTTACATTGTTATTGGAAGTTTATGGAATTGAGTACAATTCCAAATCTTAAATTTAAGATTTGCCAAACATAGTATTTGGCCCAATTCAACATTTGGAAATGAATTCCAAGTTGCCAAACATACCATTAAGTTTTTGTTAAATTCCGTTAAGTTTATCATTTTGTAAGTTTTTTTCCACATGGTAGCATGCACTTTTTGTTTAATTCACCATTTTAAAGTTTAATTCCCATTTTAATGTTTAATTCATTAACGCTCATAAATGTTTAATAATTATAAGAAACTATCTAATCCGGTCGAAACAAGTACTTATTCGCCTATTTTTCAATACGTAAACCGAAAAAGATATTTGACGTCATTTTTACCTATTATAACAATTTTTTTTTCAAAAAACGGACGTTGCAATTACCCTTATGGGATAACTATTTCGAAAATCCGGTCGAAAGAAGTACTTATTCGCCTATTTTCCGAAACGTAAACCAAAAAAGATATTTGACGTCATTTTTACCCATCATAACTATTTGTTTTTGAAAAAACGAACGTCGCTACTATCCTTATGGGATAACTCTTTTAGAAATTTGATCGAAATAAGTACTTATTCGAAAGAGTACTTGTTGCGACCGATGAATTAAACATTAAAATGGTGAATTAAAAGTTAAAATTATTTTTCCGCAAAATTATTTAACATTTATAATTTTTCCATATTATTAAACATTTTAGGACATTAATGAATTAATCGGTGAATTGAACAATAAAATGGTGAATTAAACGTCAAAATTGTGAATTAAACAAAAACTAGATGCTACCATGTGGAAAAAACTTACAAAATAATGAATTAAACGGAATTTAACAAGAACTTAACGGAAAATGCTACTGCAATTAGATAGTGCATAAACTGGATGCTACCATGTGGAATTTTCTTAAAAAAGTGCTACCATTGACATTTCTTTAAAACTGGATGCTACCATGGAATTTCCCTTAAACAAAGAGCTTGAAATAGATATATGCAAGTCATGATTCTTAGCCTTCCATAAAACTCTTCAACAAGCTCAACGGCAAAACAAAGTCATGATATATCAGATTCACCACTAGTGGAAAAAAACAAGATAGGCTGCGGTTTTATTTACCAATATAGGTTGCGGTTTTGAACCGCAGCATTAGTAATAGCAGCAAATGACAAAACATTATTTGCTGCGGTTCTAAAAACCGCAACCTATAGACCATTTTTAAAACAAAAAAAAAGGGATCAAAGGCTGTGGTTTTTTGAAAAACCGCAGCCTTTAGTCAGCTGATGTGCTCGTTTTAGAGCACATTTATCTCCTCATTCTTGCGTCTAGTCTCGCATTTTCTATTGAAATTTGCATACTTTACGCATGATTTTACCTTGATCTTGTCTCCATGGTGTTTTAAGGTGCTTTTAGGTGTTTTGAGGAGATTTCGAGGTGTTTTCGTTGCGTACGAGACTTCGACGCTCGAATCGAAGATGAGACACGCATATCGAGACAATCCCGAGCATTCCAAGTCATTCCCGAAGATCTCTCGAAGCCCGGAAGACGTTCGATGCTTGTTCGAAGTAGAAAAAGATCAATATGAGCCAAACGACACAGCATTCGACCGAACCTAGGCCCACATTCGACCGAATGGGTCTGCTGCACCTAAGAATCAGCCCCAGGACCACCAATTCGAGCTAATACACTAGCCCATTCGGGCGAATACAAGCATTCGGGCGAATGCTAATTGGGATTCGGGCGAATGGAATTCATTTTCGCAAGAATCAATTTTGAAGTCTCTAGAAACCCCGAATGTGACCCATTGGGGCGAATGGGGTCCATTCGGGCGAATGGCCCATAGGTTTGGTCGAATCTACTTAAAAATCAGCGCTGTTTTATTTTTCGCAAGCCCAATCCACGTAGGATCTTTAGGGATTTTAAGGCACGACTTGTGTAGCCTATATATACCCTTTATTCTGAATGTAAACCCTATGCCTACTATGAGAGAAACCCTCTCATCTTGGAACATCATTTATTGCTTTCTCATTTCAATTCCTTGCCCTAGATTAGATTTAAAGCTTTCTCCTTTACATTTCAAGCATTGTAATCTTTCAATTCCTTTAAGTTTATGTAAGTCTTCTTTAATTTATTTTTTTCTTCCTTTACTTGTTATTCATTTATGCTATTTAATGTTTTGTTCTTCCATGCTTTGGTTATTGCTTTGAATCTTGTTTATTTACATTTCAATCTTGTTCTTGCTTTCTTTATTGCTTTCTAGTATAGTTGATAGATAGTCTTGTTGCTTAATCATTGCTTATTCTTGGTTTCCTTCTTGCCCTAATGCTTGTTTCCATGCTTTCTTTCATGTTCTTAGTTGTAGTTAGTTTCAATATGTTAAAGTAGTTTCTTTAGTGGTTTTGGTTTGGTGAAACCCTAGGTTTGGTGAATGTTGTTCATGTGCTAGATTAGGGTTGAGGTTTGTTGTGGATTGTTTTATTGATATTCGATGCGAATCTTATCCTGCTACTGTTGATAAGACATAGGGCGATTATGGGTTGTTCGCATGGCTATATGTCACGTTCGATCTCCCTTGACCTAACTTTCCATGAGAACATAGAACCGACCTAGGGTGGATCTTTAATATCCCCGTTTGTCTCCTATTGCTTATCTTAATCTTGTTTATTGCTTTCCTAGTTTAGTTTAGACACCCTTCACTAATACCCATTACCTTCTCTACACCTAGCACCTAACCTAGCTTAGACCTTGTCCTTATGGTTCGATCCCCAACTTACCTCTATACTCGCTATAGTTGTAATAGGATGTTATAAATATTGTTTGATTAGCCTCGGTTTCTAGCATTTAACGATGCGTTCTAGACTAGGTATCAAAATGGCGCCGTTGCTGGGGATAAGGCGTTATAGTTAGGTTTTGTGCTTGTTGTAGTATTAAGTCAAATGTATTAATTTATAAGAAAATGGTTAAATTGTGGTATTAAGTCAAATGTAGAAAAGGGAAAAATTGATTAGAGAGCTAAATCAAACATAGACATTAAGAATTTGCAAATGCTTATGCAATAATTCATTTTGTTTGATCATGTTACCTTTTTACATGGGTTCTTATTCAAAAAAATTTTTTCAGCTTTGATGTGCTAGATCAGATTTATAATTTTCCTATTTAATTTTAGTTTTTTTATAAATGATTTGATTTGTGTTTGGACTACTAAAACATCTATTCTTTGAAGGTTAATAATTAATGGGTTTAGCTTTGAGATAATTTGTGATCATAGAATTGGCCGTGTTTAAATTGGGGAATTGGATCTATGATGTACAAAGTATGTTGGGTTTAACTTTGGACAGTGGCTGCCGGCGGTGGGAAGTGGTGGCGGAAGAGAGGAGGAAAGAATTAGGCTACTGATACCATATTAAAATGATTTCGTTGCCTTTCATTGCATAATACATGAGAATATATACATTAAGTAATCTAGAGTTTATGGAAACTAGATATTTACATAATATTTTGCAAGATATTGAAGATATACGAAATATACAAATATTCTATTCTAGCACGGATTAGTGACTGATTAAAAAAATTGATTGTCTGAGTTTAATTTATTTATGATTGGTCAAATTCATTTAGGTTAATAGTATTTGGGATCCTCAATATTTGAGATTACGGCTTTGGTGAAGTTGTTAGTAAAAGTATTGGGATGTTATTGAAAATTTGGATAGTATTGTTCTTTCCAGCTCAATAATTTATGTAACAAAGTTACATTTTGACTTGTATTATGATTTGTGAATTAGATACATGGAAGCTGCTAACTTAGGGTTCTACTGATGATCTTGGGTAGAGCTATGTGACTTTTGGAAAACATGGGGTAATGCAATAGTTTTCAGTGTCCTGAATGAATTTTAGAAAGTAAAATCTTGATATCTTCAATGAATTCTAGAAAGTAAAATCTTGATATCTTGAATTAATGCAAATGGTTTATAATCCTATGTTTAAGGAAACACTAGAGGCTTTTCCGCTTCCTACTGATGCTCCCATTTTAAGGGCAGTTGCTGGGCGCATTGTGTCTCAGTTACAGGTATTACTCTGACGTTCATTTGTTTGCACAATGTGAATTTAGTTCCAATGCAACTGAATGACTCGTTAATCATTTGTGTCTTTGGTTGTGTTGGCTACTTGGCTAACATGATTTTTCCTTTTAAGTCCATTTTATAAAGGTGTTACGTCATTGAATTTAGCTAGAAGAAAAGTTTATACTTGGGGACGAAAGGAATGTGTCCCATTTGGGAAAGTTTTTGGAAATTCTTCTCCTGGAGGAACCTTAGAGAAGGATACAATGGATAAATAGAGTTTTGTATTTATGGAACGAGGTAATCATGGCCGCTTCATCTATTTTATACGATTTGTTTCGTTGTTTGTATTTTGGTAATAGAAATCTAATACTACACAATGTATTTTCATTTATTACTAATTTTGAGGTGGTAATGGAAATTATGTACAAAAACACAATTATAAGGATTAGAATTTCATTATGATAGAACTAACATACCAAAATTTATGAAGACTAACACTAACGACCAAGTGGACTAATAGTATAACAAATTGGACCTGCTAATTTACTAGCTGGATTATCAAAGTTGCTTCATAGATGCTTTTTTGCAGTTAGCCTTCGAGGTCAAAGAATGTCAATGGTAGTTGGTCAGAAACTGCCATAGACAGCAAAGTACAAAGAGAAAAAAAGTGCAAAGAGATGATGGGTTTCATCGACTAAACAAACTGCTGAAAGTACTACACCTGTAGATGAAACTCTCTCCGCATTGCCATGTTTGATGACACTTAGCCCTAATGTAAGAATATCTATGGTCGCGGCTAATGGCAACTGATGACAGGAACACTCTAGCATTGTCAGGTAAAAGTTGCTTTATTTGCATATTCTGGCTTGAAAGGCTATGTTTTCGATTTTTTATTTTATAATTATATGGTATATAAACACTCATGTTATGTGTTGCGAAGTCGATGAAGTTGGGTTTTTCGGTAGTTTTCGCTGGCTGCGATATGATGTTGTTGTGTGGAAGTCATGATGTGTTAAGAAAGTTGTCATGGTGTTATTGCAAGGAAGACAGTTCAATTCTCTTGTTGCGATGGGCGTTGAAGTTTCTGTGGTGGCCGCTGTCGCATGATTATGTTGTTGTGCTGGTCAAGAGACTGATATTTGCTATAGACAACCATTGTTTGTTGATGGTTTTCTTGATGTTGTGTGCTTTGACGATGGCCACACTCGGCTTGATTTTACACAACACTTAACGCTTAATTCTAAATGGTTTTGTAGTTTGATTGTTCCTTGTTTCCTATTGTATAACTTGATGTATCAGCAAGAGGTTTATTTGATTTAGGAGATCAAAAACGTTTTGCTTGTAATGAATAAAACAAGGATGCAATTACTCCACTACTGAATCATTGTACATTTTCAGGATGCGTCTTTGCCATCAATTGACATTAATATTGATTAGGATTAGTGTTAATATATATATATATATATATATATATATATATATATATATATATATGTCAACTGGGTTATGAAGTGTGTTACATATGTTTCTTTCTCAGTGCTCATCAATGGTGATCCATCTAAACCCTTCAAAGCTGCAAAAGGGCTTCGCCAAGGAGACCCCCTCTCGCCCTACCTCTTTGCTATTGGTATGGAATACTTAACGAGGCTCATGGCCAACCTGAAAGACAAAGATCACTTCAACTTCCATCCTAGATGCAGCCGGGTGAAGCTCACACACCTTATGTTGCTGATGATTTACTTATGTTTTGTAGGGGTGACTTAAATTCGGTGCAGACTCTGATGACCATCTTTAATGAGTTCTCCGCTTCCTCAGGCCTTGATGCTAACTCGTGAAAGAGTAATGTCTACACTGCAGGGGTTCCTACTCAGACCCACGATGCCATTCAACATTACCTCCAAATGGCGCCTGGCTCCTTCCCTTTCAGATATCTTGGTGTTCCTCTTCACTCTAGGAAGCTCAATATTCATGACTGTCGTCCTCTTCTTGATAAAATCCTGGGTAAAATTCATTGGTGGTCCTCCAAGCTTCTTTCATACGCTGGAAGAATCCAGCTGGTGCGTAGTGTCCTTAGAGGGGTTGAGAATTTATGGGCGCAAATCTTCTGTCTTCCTAAAAAAAGCATGAAAATGATCGAAGATGTGTGTAGGTCCTTCTCTGGACGGGGAAAGAAGGCATCTCTAAGAAAGCTTCAGTTGCGTGGGATCAGATGGTGCTTCCTTTCGACAAAGGTGGTATGAACCTGCGTGACATGCACAAGTGGAATAAAGCTGCCCTCCTTAAACATCTATGGAATTCGGCTCAAAGCAAGTAGAATCTATGGGTGAAATGGGTCCATAGGTACTATCACAAAAACAACGATGTATTCACTGTTACGGTTTCTATGCATGCTACTTGGAGCTTTAAAAAAATCATCAAACAAAATCGATCTTCACGACTCACAGGTCCTGGGATGCCTTTTCAAATAGAGGAAAATTCTCCATTAGGAAAGCCTATAATGTGTTCATCGAAGAAGCCCCCATTGTGAGTTGGAGAAATATCATGAAAAGAAACTTCGCTTCCCCTAGTGCACTGTTCATCACCTGGTTAGCTCTCCAAAATAGGCTCGCCACAAAAGACCGGGTTAGTAAATGGATGGATGATTGCGATACGATGTGTGTCCTCTGCCACAATGTTGATGAAAACTTGAACCAACTTATGTTCGATTGCCCCAATGCCCAAGAGATCCGAAATGGGATTTTTGCTAGTCTAAATTTCAATATTGCTTCCCGAAGTTTTCAGGAGGAGGTCGACCTCATGCAACGCCTGAACAACAAGAAAACCAACCGAGCTAAAACTGCTGTCGCGCTTTGGACTGAGATAATCTACGAAATTTGGAATCAGCGAAATTTTGTTATTTTTGATGATTATTTTTGTAACCCCAACCAGATTGCTAGAGATATTATGTTTAGAGTTTCTGCTAGATGTACAGATAGAATGAGAGACTTGCTTGTTATTTGAGTGGGCGTCTGGTTGGTCCTCAATCTGTTGAGGATGCTTGTTCCGGAGTTAATTTTCGGTTCTAGTTTTGGTTGGTTGGTATATATATATATATATATATATATATATATATATATATATATATATATATATATATATATATATATATATATATATAGGGGAGGGATCCAATGAGAATGGTATTGAAAATAAGAAGGGTAAGAAGGATTCTACACCCTTGATTTTATTAAAATAAAAAAATCTATGGTCATGATTGAGCCAAAAACACATAACTGTAAAAGTAACTATGTTACACAGAAAAGTAACTATGACATAAATTTTAAAGTGTTCTTTTTTTATAACATAGTAACCTTTTTTGTATATATAGTAACTAAAAAAAATCAAACAAAATC
>CM033455.1:16002600-16038406 GCA_019425755.1 Amaranthus cruentus
CTTCTTTGTAGCTGTACTATTTTCTGGGCAACTGTTCTTGGCATTCTGAATAAACTCATAAAATACACGGGTAAGCTATTGAGTACACTTTTTATGAGGGTTAATCTACCTGCTCTAGACAAAGCCTTTCCTTTCCACGAACTGAGTTTGGCTTCGATTTTCTGTATCACTGGCTTCCATGCAAGGGAGGTGTTCATATTGGCTCCTAGTGGCATGCCCAGGTATGTAGTAGGGCATTTTGAGTGCAAACATCCAAAACTTCTTGCTATATTTTCCGCCCATGTGTGATCTTCCATATTCCAAGTAATAAAGCAAGATTTACTGTAATTCAAACTCAAACCAGACACAATAGCAAAAACATCCAGAATACGAAAGTAATTTGTGATGCAAGATATACTATGAGGCACAAAAATTAAAGTATCATCAGCAAATTGAAGGAGTTTGAGGTTTACCTTGTTCTTACCAATCTCCAAGGGCTGGATGAGGTTGCGGATTTGAGCCCGGTTCAAGAGCACCACCAATATTTCCGTAACCAGGATGAAAAGATATGGAGATAGGGGGTCTCCTTGTCTCAACCCCTTTTCCATTTTGAACGGTTTCAACGGAGATCCATTGAGGAGGATAGACATAGATGCGGAAGTGACGCATTCATGATCCATTTGATCCATTTTCTCCCGAATCCCAATTTCTCCATGGTTATCTTAAGGAAGTTCCAGTTTACCGAGTCATATGCCTTCTGAAAATCTAATTTAAGTAATGCCCCATGTATCTTTTTCTTTTTCAACCATCTTATGGACTCATTTGCAACGAGAACACCATCGAGTATCTGCCTGTTCATGACGAAAGCGCTTTGTGATTCATCGATTAGGGGAGATATAACTTCTTTGAGCCTCAGGGAAAGGAGTTTTGAAATGATTTTGTATATGACTCCAACCATGCTAATGGGTCTAAAATCCTCAATTGATTGGGGGTTTAGGCTTTTAGGGATGAGTGTGACCCAAGTCATGTTGATACTCCTAGCTGACCTTCCTGAGATGAAAAACTCCATAACTTCTTCAAATATCTCCTCTTGGATGAGATCCCACATTTCTCTGATGAATTTGAAGTTATATCCATCAAACCCTGGAGCTTTTTCTATCCCGCATGCCCAGACCGCTCTCTTGATCTCTTCCCTCGTTGGTAGGGCTTCGAGGAAGGAATTTTGTTCATCACTGATTCGTGTATGGTCTTCCAACTCAAAGTCAAAATGTGGGATAGGCTCCTGTGAAAACCTTTGTACAAAGTAGCTCCGTATTTCAGATTTTAGATTTGGGATGCCCTGGATGATTCTCTCATTAACCTTAATTTGGTTGATCTCGTTCTTTCTCCTTCTCATAAGTGTAGCCAAATGGAAGAACTTCGTGTTTCGATCTTTTAAGCTAAGACCATAGGATCGCGCCTTTTGCCTCCAAATTCTTTCTTTTCTAATAGAGTATGAGGCAAGCATCTTGTGAGCGGCATTATGTCTAGCTATCTCCATGTCATTTAGATCCCTCTGTTCACCAAGGATGTCCAGTTCATGCACTACTGCTTCAAGTTGAGTGATTTTGAGGTCGAGGTGGGCAAAGTGGTTTTTACTCCACATTCTGAGGGATCCTTTGAGTGCTTTTAGTTTGTTGTGGAGAGGCATGTTGGGGAGATTTAGCCATTCGTCACACACAAACTTTTTGAAATCTGGATGTAGGAACCATGCGTCAAAGCTTCTGAATGGTTTTGGACCCCAATTGAGGCTAGACTCTAGTGAGAGTATGAGGGGGTTGTGGTCGGAGGTGCATCTTTGTAGTCCTTGCAAACTCATATTTGGGAAATTTGTGATCCATTCATTGCAACAAAACCCTCTATCAAGTTTGCTTCTTGGAATTATTTCTCCTCCATGTGAATCTAATGCCTTTCAGTGGTATTTCAGCTAATCCCAGCTCCTGCACCCAATTTGCAAAATCTTGCATGCTCAAGAGACATCTAAATGATCCCACTCGATCTTCTGGATGTAGTATAGTGTTGAAATCGCCAAGGATGAGCAAAGGTTTGTTGGTTGAAACTACTACATTCTTTACTTCTTCAAAGAATTGTAATCTCCCTTGCCTATCATTTGGTCCATAGGCAATGCAAACACAGCATTCAAACATATTGCTTTTTACACATCCTTCTATCAATATCCATCTACTACCCATGTATCTATTTCGAGCTTCAAAAAGATCGGGATCCCACACTGTTACTATACCCCCTGCGTTATTTTCATTGGCAAAAACTTCACAGAGGTCAAAGCTGTCATGTCCCCACATGCGTCTTACTCTACGCCTCAAAGAAAATTTATGTTTAGTTTCAACTATCCCCATGAAGGATATTTTATTTCTATCCACAGACTCAATAAATGTTAGTGGGGATGGCCTCCAGAGATTCTGGTACAAAATGAACAATGTCAAGAGGGCCCTAAAACAGCTTCACAATAGAGATTTTGAGGGGATCAAGAAGAAAATCAGCCATTGGGATATGAAACTTCAGAACATCCAAACTAGTCTGCAGTCTAATCCTTCGTCTGTAGAACTGCACCATCAGGAGAAAGAGACCTCGGCCCTTGTTCGTAAATGGAGGAAAATTGAAGATAAGGCCCTTCACCAGAAAGCTAGGATAAACTGGATGAGAAACGGAGATGACAATACTGCTTACTTCCATGCTGCTATCAAAGAAAGAATATCTTCCAACAGCATCCACGAGCTCCATGACAAGGATGGGAACTGGTTAACCAAAACACATGATATTCATAAAGAGATCACTCATTTTTATCAGGAGCTGCAGGGTACGGCTACTCCTTTCCTTGAAGGCATTGATAGAAGAATTCTGAGAGAGGGGCCCCAAGTGGATTTCAATAATAGGCAGGAGCTCACGCGTGAAGTAGACGAAGAGGAAATCAGAGTAGCTTTATTTGGGATGTGTGACAATAAGGCTCCGGGCATAGACGGGTTCAATGCTTGCTTCTTCAAGAGAGCTTGGGACATCATCAAAAATGATTTCATTAGTGCCATCAAAGATTTCTTCGAGAACAACTCCCTTTTTGCTCCTTACAACTGCACTGCGGTAACGTTGATCCCCAAAACAACAAATGCAAATAGAGTGGGGGATTTCAGACCTATAGCTTGCTGCACCGTTATCTACAAAGTCATATCTAGAGTGCTCGCTAGAAGGCTTCAGACAGTGATGGGATCTATCATTGACCAGGCTCAGTCAGGGTTTATTCCAGGAAGACAGATGGCGGATAATATCTTACTCGCAGCTGAGCTTATTAAAGGCTACAACCGGAAAAACAATAGCCCTAGATGCATGATCAAAATGGATCTTCGTAAGGCGTATGACTCCATCAGCTGGGAGTTCCTGTTTTCTGTAATGGCTGAAATGGGCTTCCCTCCCAAGTTTGTAGACTGGATCAAGACGTGTGTGTCCACTGTGTCCTTCTCCATCTTGGTCAACGGTACCCCCTTAAAGCCTTTTGATGCTAAGAAAGGTCTCCGCCAGGGCGACCCCATTTCCCCATATCTTTTTGCTATTGCTATGGATCACCTTTCGCGGCTCATGCAGAATCAGAGTAATTTCAGGTTTCACCCCAGATGCAAGCTTGCTCGTATCACTCACCTCCTCTTCGCGGATGACCTCCTGTTATTCTGTAGAGCTGATCTGCCTTCAGTCCAAAGTATGATGAATATTTTCAAAACCTTCTCGAGAGCTTCTGGTCTGGAAGCAAATAATTCAAAGAGCAACGTCTATCTTTCAGGGGTGGATGAGCAAATCAGAACAGTTATTCTTGGTTATTTACAGATGGTAGAGGGTTCCTTCCCCTTCAGGTACCTTGGTGTCCCCTTACACTCCAAAAAGCTTAACTCCCGGGACTGCAAGCCTCTCGTGGATAAAATTGTTGGCAGAATTGGGTACTGGTCCTCCAGACTTCTCTCCTATGCGGGCAGAATTCAGCTGGTTCGTAGTGTGATTGGGGGTATTCAAAATTTTTGGGCCCAAATCTTCTGCATTCCAAAGAAGGTCCTAAAAATGGTTGAAAGCACTTGTAGATCGTTCATCTGGACCGGTAAACAGGGCCTATCTAGGAAAGCTGTTGTGTCCTGGCACCAAATGGGCCTTCCTTTCGCCAAAGGGGGCCTCAACCTCAGAGATATGTACCAGTGGAACAAGGCTGCTATTCTAAAGCACCTGTGGAATATCGCGATCAAAAAGGATAATCTGTGGGTCAAATGGGTTCATAGTTACTATGTGAAAGAGCAAGATTTGAAAGATGTGCAACCTTCCATTCCTGCTTCATGGAGCTTCAAGAAGATCATCAAACAAAACGAGCTGGTAGACAGTCTGGGAGGATGGGAGAATGTTGCCACGGGGGGAGCTTTCCACATTGGCAGAGTCTACGACCACTTGATTGCAGGTTCTCCAAAGGTCACCTGGGGTCCGATCATGGAAAAAAACGTAGCTAGTCCTAGTGCTCGTTTCATAACTTGGCTAGCCATCCAAAACAGGCTAGCGACTAGAGATAGAGTTGGCAAATGGTTAGATATCCCAGATGATAGGTGTGTTCTTTGCTCCAATGCCAGGGAGTCAGCCCAGCATCTTCTTTTTGATTGCCAGAATGCAAAGGTAATCAGATCCAAAGTCTTCAGTTTTCTTCCCCGTAGCCTCAACGATGACGACTTCCAAGCGGAGATCCAAAGTATGAGCAAGCTAAACAAAAAGAAGACGGATCGAGCCAAGCTGATAGTAGGTCTCTGGACTGAGATGATCTACAACATCTGGATGCAGCGTAATAGGAAAATTTTTGATAACCAAAACTTGAAACAGAAGGAGGTTATTGATTGTATAGTCTTTAGAATTGCAGGAAGAGTAAACAGTAGAATGAATGACATGCTTGTATCTAAGTAGGTAGCTTCGTGTTTTGCGTTTTTGGGCTATTGTCCTCCTTTTTGGTAAAGGGCATAGCGGTTTTGGCGCGGTTCGGGGGGAGTTTATTTCCTGCCCGGTCTTTGTTTCCTCTTCTTGGTATATATTACAAATCATTTGACAAACATATATATATATATATATATATATATATATATATATATATATATATATATATATATATATATATATATATATATATATATATATATATATATATATACTATATATATATATATATATATATACATATATATATATATATATATATATATAATATATATATATATATAATATATATATATATATATATATAGTATATATATATATATAATATATATATATATATATATATATATATATATATATATATATATATATATATATATATATATATATATATATATATATATATATATATATATATATATATATATATTATATATATATATATATAGAGATTTCCCTTAATTGTTTACTCAATTTCAAATAAACAGCCGCAAGCTTGTTTTTTTACCAACTACACCCTCCAACTTAAGAAACATGACATCGATACAGCGATTTTACCGGATGACCTGCTAATTGACCGTTGACCTTGCTCAATGACCTTTGACTTTCCCTTAATTTCATTAACTAAACCTAATTACCCAATTAATTATGCCTAATTAAACCCTTCTTTGCCAACCTTTCTCTAACCCACCTCAATCACCTCCATTTTTCCCCTTCATCAACACCACCATTAAAACCCCTTTTTTAATAACAACTCAATTAAAAGCTCTTTCACCCCATTATCATAATTCAAAATGATGCATAAGTGACATAACAATCATAAAGAAATCAACTCCATTATCATAATTCATAATGGTGAAAGAACTTTCACCCCATGATTGGATGAACTTTACTTATACATGAAGTATAATTCAGCTTATTCGATCAAAACATTCCCTTCCAGAAGCCTAGATTTAACACAGAATTTACCAAAAACAATCAGTTCAACAATTAAAGAATAACAAACACCCTTCCAAAAACACAAATTCAATTTCAAAAAAACCCAAAAATTGAAGTAAAAAAGGCATACGAATATTTTGCAGTTGAGCAGAGCTGTAATTGGACATTGAGTTACAGCCTTACAGCCCACTTCCCAATTCATCAAACAGGAAGTAGGAAAAACCCAACAAATGCGATCAATTGTTTAATTTACATATAGTTTTTTGTGCGCTGGTATTTATTACTAAATTTAGAATTTAGAAGTAATAAAAAAAAAGAAAAGCCATTTGAAATTACCAGTACATGTGAAAAATGGGTGATTGAAGAAGAACAGACACCAATGATAAGGAGACAGAATCCAATTCCATTCTTCTTTTTGTTTCGTCTTCAACAGCTGATTCGGAATTAGGGTTTGGTTTATCAATTTTTTATTGACGATTTTTTGATTGTTTAGTAATGTAGAAGAAAGAAGGGGCTTTTAATTGGGTTGTTATTAAAGGAGGGGTTTTAATGGTGGTGGTGGTGTTGATGAAGGGGAAATCGAGGTGATTGAGGTGGGTTAGAGAAATGTTGGGGAAGAAGGGTTTAATTAGGGATAATTGGGTAATTAGGTTTAATTAATGAAATTAAGGGAAAATCAAAGGTCATTGAGCATGGTCAATGGTCAATTCACTAGTTGAAAAAAAGTTATTGGCTGCGGTTTTTACTCGCAGCATTAGTAATAGCAGCAGATGACCAAATATTATTGGCTGCGGTCCTAAAAACCGCAGCCTATAGACCATTTTTACAACAAAAAAAAAAGCTGATTATTGGTTGTGGTCATTGCCAAAACCGCAGCCTTTGAGGGCTATTTTTTTTTCATTTCGTTTTATACATTAAACAAAATACAACATCCATAAATAATTTATTACAACATCAAACATATACATTGATCTCTAAATAAGCCTTCAAATTCACTAGCATCGATCTTCAATTTCAACAGCATTTTACTCAAGTCATCATCATACTGGTGACCTAAAAAATCTAACAAAAACTGTAATTTGTAAATTGTAATAATCAAATAAAAAACGAATAAAACATCTATAAAGAATAACTGTAATCTGTAAATGGTAATAATAAAATCTATCAAAAAAAACAAACGAAATATAACAAAAAATAAATAAAGTAAAAAAACATCTGTTAAATAATTTAAAAAAATCACAAGGATAAAAGAAATCTAGATCTAAGAAATCCTAGCCGAATTGAAATGGTGAAAACTGAAAACAGGGGTACATAAAAGCTCAAATGGAGTACATATTTGGATGGTAATTCTGTAAATAATTAGACATTTGCTAAAAAGGGTACATATACATTTAAAAGGGGTACATGATCAGATAGCATTTTTGTAAATAATATGATTTTTTTTTTTCACAAAATCTATGTACACATTATAAGATAATATGTACCCCTTTTGCTACAATATGTATACCTCTGTCTAGTTTTCTGTTTTCACCACTTTAAGTGTTTTCACTTGATCCTACCCATATATATATATATATATATATATATATATATATATATATATATATATATATATATATATATATATATATATATATATATATATATATATATATATATATATATATATATATATAATATTGTATAGGTAAAAATATGAACTAAGGTTTATTAAGGTTGATTATGGTCAAAGAAAGTCAACTGCATCAAAATTTGGCAGCTTAGGAATTATTAAGGTAAAATCTAGGAAGGTCCAAATTTGCAGCAGAAGTGTTCCTTATTGGCTATTTTAGGGTTCTTAGTATAAGAGCTTCACGTGGGTTATTCGGACACATGTCAACTATTATATGGGCCTAGATTGAGGTGATTGGATTGCAAAAGACAAATAAAGTATTTTACTTAGCCTTAGATATTGACACGTGTAAAAGTAAGGAAAAACATGCAAAAAGGTACAACTTGGATGAAAAGGTATTACTTGGGATGGAAGAAAGAAGGTTCTATCTTATAAATCATTGGCTATAAATACAGTGCTCAGCATCATAAATGAGGTTACTTGAATTCTCCAAACTTAAATGAACTAAGAAATCTCTCAACTTTTACAGAAGAATTTATTGTGATTATTTATTATCAAAGACCTCACGTCTAAACAAGCCCTACGCAATAATCCACCTGATTGTCACTGTGCATCTTGAAGGACTTGGTAGGCAAATCTCATATTGAATCTGGAACTGAGTTGGGCGTCGGAGGACCTTACTGACCCTTGGTGTGTTTTGCAGGTTGTCAGACATCTTCACTCATAAAGATCTGGCAGCATAACTGGCAAAGAATTAAGTTAAAGGGCTTCCACCAGCTTAATCATTCTGATTAATCTATAAATCAGGAGATTAATTAAATATTTGATTGTTCTCATAATCAGACAGGAACAATTTGGCGCAGAAGGAAGGCCTAATTTCTTTCTTTGCCAAAAGTTACTTAAAGAATTTTCTGAAATAGTGAAGATGACAAATTCACAGAATCAAAGTCACAATTCAAACCCATCTAGGCATATTCAAAGGAAAAATCCTAAGAATATTGCTCAAAGAATAGTAGATGAAAGACGTATTTTGAGACAGTCCCTGAGTCTTCAGGGAGACCAAGTAGATGTGTCCAGATCTTAGACACAAGAAGGACAACCACAATTTACTCTACCAGGAGATGTTATCTCCCAGCTTGCAGAACCAATTGCAAATGCTGTCAGAAATGACAGAAATATTGCTCAGAATCAAAGAGAGCAAATCATTGTGGAATCAGATGAGGAGGAGGGAGATGAGTCTTTTATTCCTCCCTCTCCCCATCATCATGTTCATAGGAGTTCAGGTTAGCCTAGACATGATGGGAATGGACACAGGGAAGAAAGGTCTGTACCTACTAGATACGCAGGGTATAGAACACCTTCTGTTCCTGGGTCATCCTCTCAGCAAGGAACCCATATCAAAAGAGACTGGACCGAGACAGTTTATCCACAAACTGACTCTCAGCCTTTGACAAGAGAGTCAGCCACATAAAAAAGAATCTCAGCAAAAAGCAGGTTAGGAAAAACTCCTTCATTGCCACCCTTGAAAATTCGTGAAGGTGGTGGAGAATCCGAATATCAGGCTGTTAGTTTTCAGCCAAACATACGTCCTTTAAAGATGAAAGGTCCGGATGTAGATATTCCTCACAAGATCTCAGATGGCCAAAAAATCAGGTTCTCTGAGAAAACACCATTCACCCCAGACATAGCTGCCTCACCAGCTAGAAGGGTGAAATTCCCAGCTCACCTTATTTACAAAGGTGAAACATATCCGAATGTCCATCTGGCTGCTTTCAATAATGAGATGGATATGGACAGCCATACAGATGCTAGTTGGTGCAAAAATTTCATATTGACTTTGACTGGTACTGCACAGAGATGGGTACAAAGCCTCCCTGAAGGTTCAATTTCTTCATTTGATGAACTTACTGAGAAGTTCAAAAGTCATTTTTCGTCCAGGACTGCCAGATCAAAGCAGTCCATTGAAATGATGAGTATCCGTCAGGGTAAAGACGAGCCCCTAAGGAACTACATCTCCAGATTCGACAAAGAAAGTTTACAGGTGTTGAATCCAGAAGAAAACATCTTAACTTTTTCTTTCAGGCAGGGTCTGAGTTCTGACAGGCCTAAGAGTGAAGCTCTTAAATTCAACAACCAGTGGACTTACTTAAAAACAATGAATGAAATCAGAGAGTATGCACAGTCTCATGTTGATGTGGAAGATTTTAAATCTATCACAGGCAGCATGGAGAAGAAAAAAGTCCCAGAAAGAAACAACAAGAAACCTTCTGACAGGCCAGAGAGGGAAAAGAAGCTGGTAAGAAGGGGAGATTATGATGTCCCTGGACTTGTTAATTATGAAACATATACTCCGTTGAACGAGTCCAGGGCCAAAATTTTCTCTTTGCACAAACAAGATCCCAAGTGGTAGAAACCTGTTCAAGGGCACACTGTGGGAAGAAACCCCAAAGAATACTTTCAGTTTCACAATGGTCCAGGTCACTGGACAGAATATTGTCATTCTTTGAAGAATAATATTGAAGACTTGATTCAAAGAGGTTATTTTCAACAGTATAAAAAGAGCAGTTTCCCTGCAAAAAGATCAAATGGGAATGCATTTGGAGAGGCTGGGGGTGAAAACAGTCAGACCCCCAAAAGGAGGAAAGAAATTCTCATGATATACCAGGAAACTGGTATACCAGATACAAAGGCACATCTGAGAGCAGCAACATCTCCCAGATGTGAATTGATGGAGATAATGGAGCAGACAGATCCACCATATCTGCCAGACATGACCTTTACCAGGGAGGATTGCAGAGGGGTTTCTTATCCTCACTCCAACCCCCTGGTGATGGCTGTAGATATTGCTGATCAGACTGTGCATAGAGTGTTGCTGGATAGCGGTGCTGAAATTAATGTTATCTATAAGTCATGCTGGGACCAGATGGATATAGAAAAAAAAATTCTGAAAAAGTCAAACAGCCCAATAGTAGGGTTTTCTGGTGAGTCAGTTCTGGCCGAAGGGAAAATCACTCTGCCAGTTACTATCACTAATGAGCAAGGGGTAACTATCACAGTTCCCCGGGAGTTTTACATTGTTGATGCCCCGACCAGATATAATTGCATTCTGGGAAGGAAATTGACAGTGGCGATAACTGGCATCCCATCTACTCACCATCAAACCCTCCTTTTCGTTGGGGGAGATAGGAGAGTAGGGAGAGCCAGGGGAAATCAGAAGATGGCAAGGTCTTGTAACCTTGTGAGCAAAGCAAGTACTGAGCCAAAGAACAAGAAGGTTCCAGAAGTTGATATGGAACCAGAAAAAAATGAAAATTATCAGCGTAAAAACAAAAAAGTGAAAATGATAGGTTCTTTATCTAGGTCTAAGGCTCAGAATGTTATTGAGATTGATCCTCTTCCTTCTGAGGATGAAAATTTTCAGAAGAGCACTACCCAGATTGAAGTTGATCATCAAGAAATTGAAGAAATTACTTTCATCGAAGGAACGGACAAAACTGTGAAGATAGGAGGGAATCTGGATCGCCTTTATCTGATTGAAATTCTTCGACAAAATTTTGATCTTTTTGCTTACACGGCAGCAGATATACCAGGTATTGATCCTGAAATACTCACGCACAAAATCAATGTCCATGCGAGAGTCAAGCCTGTAAAACAAAAAAGAAGAAATTTTGGTCCTGAAAAAGATAACATCATCGAGGAAGAGGTTCAAAAGCTGTTGGATGCTGGGTTCATAGAAGAGTGCCTCTACCCTGACTGGCTGGCTAACGTTGTCTTAGTGAAAAAGCCCCAGCCAGAAAAGTGGAGAATGTGCATAGATTATACCAGCTTAAATAAATGTTGTCCAAAAGATTGTTATCCCTTTCCCAGAATAGACCAGCTAGTTGATTCAACTGCTGGATATGCTCTTTTATCATGTATGGATGCCTTTTCTGGCTATCATCAAATATATATGAACCCTGCTGACAAAGAAAAAACGACATTCATATGCTCAGCAGGGGTGTTTAATTACAACATGATGCCATTTGGTTTAATGAATGCTGGGGCAACCTACCAAAGAGTGATGGATAAAATCTTTAAAAATCAGAGAGGAAGGAATATAGAAGTTTATGTAGATGACTCTATTGTAAAAAGCAAAACAGAAAGAGAAATGATAGATGATTTACAGGAAACTTTTAATAATATGAAGCAGTACAGGATGAAACTTAATCCCAGAAAATGTGTGTTCGGGATTAAGTCAGGAAAATTTTTGGGCTACTTGGTCAGTGAAAAGGGGATTGATGCCAACCCTGAAAAGGTTCAAGCAGTCATTAATCTGACAGAACCAACAAACAAGCACGAAATTATGTAGCTAACAGGGAGGATGGCAGCTCTTTCCAGATTCATTTCAAAGGCTGCTGAAAGAGTCATGCCATTTTCCACTGTTCTGAAAGGAAATAAACATTTTGAATGGGGTGAAGAACAGAGCAAAGCATTCAAAGAGTTGAAAGAACATCTACACAGCTTGCCAACTCTGGTAAGGCCGGTTACTGGAGAAACTTTGTACCTGTACATATCTTCAACTCAGCGAACAGTCAGTGTTGTGCTGATCAGAGAAGAAAACAAGATTCAGTATCCAATTTATTTTGTCAGTAAAATGTTGTTGCATGCTGAAACCAGATATTCCATGATTGAGAAGGCAGCTTTCGCTGTCACCACAGCTGCTAGGAAGTTGAGGCCATACTTTGATGCTCACAAAGTAATAGTCTTAACTGACTTGCCGCTGGAAAAAAGTCTTGTAAAAATTGAAAGATTTGGAAGATTAGGTAAATGGGCTGTTGAGCTCAATGGTCTAGGAGTACAATTTAAACCCAGAAGAGCAATAAAAGGTCAGGCATTAGCAGACATATTTGCTGAATGGGTTACGAAAGATGAAAGCGAAGAACCAATCTGGCAGCTCCTGACTAACGGGTCATCCAGACTTGTTGGTGCAGGGGCTGGCTTAGTATTGATTCCCCCAGAAGGAAAGATTATTGAGTATGCTTTAAAATTTCAATTTAAAGCAACAAATAATGAAGCAGAATATGAAGCTGTCATTGCTGGGTTACAATTGTGCAAAGCCCTAGAAGCCAGACGAGTCAGTTTGAAAACTGATTCTCAGTTAGTGGTTAACCAGATTAAAGGTTATGAGGCAAGAGACGCCAATATGCAGAAATACTTAAAGATAGTTCAAGAATTGATCTCTTGGTTTGAAGCAGTCCATGTTGAGAGGCTACCCAGATCACAAAATGAGTAAGTTGATGCGCTTTCTAAATTGGGAAGTTCTAGTATGCAAAATTTAAAAAGATCCGTTTTGGTTGAAGTCAAACCAGTCAGTTCAATTCATGAAGATGCCACGTCAGTTTTCAATCTGTAAAACAGGGATCTCCCAGATTGGATGAAAAACATCATCCAATACAAAAAAGAACGGAAACTTCTAGAAGATCCGATCCTTGCCAGAAAGTTGAAAATGAAATCACTTCAGTTCTGTCTGGTAGATGGGGAGTTGTATAAAATTGCAAAAAATGGGCCATTACTAAAATGTGTAACTCCGTCAGAAGCTGATTATATACTGAAGGAAGTACATTAGGGTTGTTGCGGACATCATCTGGGAGCTAGAGCCTTAGCACACAAAGCTTTCAGAATTGGGTACTATTAGCCCACAACAACTGAAGATGCCAAGAACTTGGTCCAGAAATGTGAATAATGCCAGAAGTTCGCGCCCAACATCATTCAGCCTGCTTCTGAGTTGAAATACATACATAATCCAGTTCCCTTTGCTCAATGGGGGATGGATCTTCTGGGACCATTCAAAGTAGCAGCCGGAGGTAAAAAGTTTTTGATTGTTGCCATAGATTACTTCACAAAATGGATAGAGGCAGAATCCCTGGAAATAATCACTTCCAGGAAAGTAGAAAAGTTCATTTGGCAAAACATTATCACCAGGTTCGGACTGCCAAGGGTCCTGACTGTGGACAATGGAACTCAGTTTGATTGTACTACCTTGAGAAAATATCTGGAAGACTTCAAAATTGCTGTAGCCTATTCATCAGTCTGCAACCCACAATGCAATGGGCAAGCTGAAGCAGCCAACAAACAAATTTTGCATGGGCTTCAGAAAAAGTTAGAAGATGCAAAGGCTCAGTGAATTGATGAAATCTATGATGTTTTGTGGTCACTAAGAACGACTGTGAAGGAGGCAACTGGCCAAACACCTTTTAGGCTTGTGTATGGTTCTGAGGCCCTCTTGCCAGTTGAGATTGGTGTATAAACTGTGAGAACAAAACATCTAGATCTGGAAGAAAATCGAGAGTCAAGATTGTTAGATCTAGAATTGATTAATGAAGTAAGAGAAAATGCAGCCCTGAAAATGGCTGCTTATCAAAATAGAATTGCCAGATTTTACAGGAGAAGGGTGAAACACAGATCTTTTCAAGTTGGGGACTTGGTTCTCAGAAATGCTCAGGCAACCCAGAAACACGAACATGGAAAGCTGTCTGAAAAATGGGAGGGTCCCTACATCATATTTGAAGATTGTGGCAATGGTATTTACAAGTTGAAAACTGCAAATGGTAATCATCTTAGACATAAATGGAATATCAGAATGCTCAAAAGATATTATGTATAGGCTTTGGAAGTATGTAATTTCATCCCTTCAGAATCAATATATATATACAATATCAGTTTCATATACTTGTGTCAAAAAAAAAAGAAAAAAAAAAGATGTAAAAATTATCTGAATCAGGGGGTGAACTGGGATGTATCATCAATCAAGTTACCCAGCTGAATTCAAAATGAGCCAGTGATTGAACCTGAAAAGTCTTTAAGTAGGGTTATTAGCTGATTTCAAAGAAAAGTCAGTGGTTGAACCTGAAAGATGTTTAGGTAAGGTTGATGTTTAGGTAAGGTTGCCAGCTTAATTTGAGATGAGCAAGTAGGCCTAACCTGAAGGATTTAAGTAAGGTAATGGAACTTCTGTTCATATAGAGATGACTAGTGGGAAAGCACTGGTTGCTAGTACAACTAAGGAGCCTAGGCGAGTCATTGGGAAAGCCTTGGTTACTTGTATAACTAAGGAGCCCAGCCTAGATATGGGGAAGCCCTGGTTGCTAGTACAACTAAGGAACCCATTAAAAGGGGATGTTTCACAAAAATACCTGAAGCAACATCTCAGGTTAAAGTCTGAAGCAACATCTCAGATGTGAGACAAAGATATAAGTCTGAAGCAACATCTCAGACAGAAGATCTGAAACCACATCTCAGATGAAAGATATGAGTACTTGACAAGTGGGAAAGCCCTGGCCATAAATCGCAAAGGAGCCCAGCTTAATCAGGTGGGGAAGCCCTGGCCTTAAAACGCTAAGGAACCCAGAAAGAAGGAATACCTTGACCTGACACAACATCTCTGTCAGTTAAGTATGTTATTCAAATCTGATGCAACATCTCAGATAGAGGATCTATAATGTTCTATAAGATATCTGAATCAACATCCCAGATATAAAGAAGGGTAATGCCTCAATGAAGAAATTTTAAAGTATGTTTCAAAAATGAAAATACTTCAAAACTGAGGTGGCACAGAGAGAGAGAAATGAAGGAAAACTACATCTCCAGTTTTATCTCCAGATCTGAGCCTGTTCAAATACAAATTCTTGATAATACCTGATGCTGATTAAAAATAAACTGGGATGGTTAATGATTCTTTCCTTACCATGATGGGTTTTTAAAGATCTATCAGAAGCCTGGCATGCTTGGTACGATTTTATTGGTTTCATAGTTCACTAATGGGAAAAATATAAATAGAAATCTGAAGTGTTTGAGTCATGAATCAAGCTTTATGTTCAAGTCAGATGCATATTAAAACAAAAGAATACCAGATCTACTCAGTCAAATATAAAGAAAAAGAAGCTTCGTCAATATATGGCAATATATACAAAGTATGGAAGACTTCAAACTATACAAAAATAATGAAGTTTCCAAAAAAAAAAAAAAAGGAAAAAAGAAATACATGAAAAGATTAATGTTTGCTGCTTGGAGGAGTCTTAGAGCCAAATGGTGCCTTAGAGCTGGAAGGAATCTTAGAGCTGGCAGGAGATTTTTGTTTGGTGTCAGTAGTTGGACTGCTTGTACCTTGGCCAGTTGCAGCTTTGTATTGGCCTTTTAAGGTAGCAAGGCAAGGAGAAACAGGAGTTTCAGGGTTGAGGAATGGAATGATTTTTGCAAAATCTGAATCAGGGCAATTTTTCCATTTTTTTCGTCTTAAAATGTGGTGGCATTAGGGTTTTGTTGTTGAATTATGGTGTTTTAAGTTGTTCTGAATCGTTCTCTATAAGAACGAACCCTATGATTGTTGATGGTTTTTTTTTTGTTTTTTTGTTGATAGATTTTAAATGGATGATTGTGTGTTGTTGAAGTTTGTGTATAAGGGTAATAAGACAGAAGTCTTTGTTGAGGATGTAGACTTAGTGAACTTGTTAGACAAGATCCTAGATTATTGGGATAAATCTGAGCCCTTCGGACATTTGATGCCTGATCATCTCAGTTTAGAAACTAGATACTAGAAACAATATGGTGACTGTTATATAGGCATGCAATGTCTTACTTGAGGACATTAGGGCTAATAATGACATCCCAGGTAAAGCCTTGAATGAGCTATTGTGGTCCAGGTATGGTGTTGAGAACATTCATTATCCCTCTGGTAAATACCACTTTAGCACAAAACGATTATAGTGAGATATGAAAAATTCCTAAAGTTATTTTCTTCACATGCTTTGTGTTTTTCTATAAAAAAAAAATTTTTTTCAAACTTTATATTCTAGTTAATTTAGGTTTTGAATTTTTATTTTATTTTATTTTATGTTTATTTTTTTTTCCAAACAAGCAAAAGTTAATTACCAAGCCCAAAAAGGAGGCGCACTGCAGGGTGCACAATGTATGAAGTGCATCAAGGGGCTTAAGGCGCACGCCTCTTGTAGTGGGCTTTACCTCGCCTAGTTGAGACGTTTCCAGTTGAGCTTGAGCTCAAGGCGCAAAGCAAGACACGCTTTTTGAAATTATGCACTACTCTAAGGTGTAAATATTTTATTAACATTTTCAACAACATGAAAAAAAAATTTTTGTCACCATTTGAGTTTAAACAACAAATTGACTTCAACGACTATAACATTACCTTAAGTTTATGATCAAGGCGTTACCTACAGGGTATCATATCTATTTCTTAACCAAGCAACTTCATTTACAATCAGTGCGAATCTTATCCTATATTTTTAAATTCCTCGTCCTTATTCTTGTTTAAAGTCTTTAGAATCATATGTGCACAATCATCAAACATAATCAAAAGAATTTTGATCACCACATATGATGAACGAATGCACTTGACAAATAATATGTTCAAACAGATATATAAACAGTGGATTTATGTGTAGGATCAATATCAAAACTCATAAACTTTATGGAAACAATTAGCATGAACAAATATTCAAACACATGAGACTAAATTTCATATTATCGTCACAAGCAAAAGAAAGTTCCGAATGCAACAACTTCTTTTGAATTCCATCATTCATACTCTATATCTCTATAATTACTACTTATAATACAACTCATGAGTTGAATCAAATACTCAAAGATTTCATTATTGTTCGATAATACATAATTCAAATCTTATGATTTGATAAATCATATCAACATTCAACCCACACAAGAGAATGAGTCTCATAACAAGTTAAACAAACTAAATATTTATCTATGCAGATACAATTATAATCATTATGCATGAATATGTAATATGCACATATCCCATATCTACCCAAACTCTCACAAATAACTTCTAACTTTAATAAATTTCTCAACGGCTTTGAAAACACAAGGCTTCGAAGATAAGAACCTGGCTCTGATACCATCTATTACACCCCTGAATTTCCGACCCCTTAAACGAAACCAAAATCGTGAAGTACAGAAGGAAATTCGGGTGTTACGTAAAAAGAAAAGGGAAAGAATTAAAATAAACGTCAAAAAATTAACTTTAAAAAGATGAGTGGAAAATTCGACAGAACCTCTACTAAACTCGAACATATGTGGTAGAGAAATTAGCACAATAAAACATTAAAATATCTAAGACATCATTGCCTTTAAAATCTCACGCCACGACGGAATAGTTCATCGCCGACTTCTCAAATCGACATGCCAAGTATGGATCGTGGTTCCAATGTCAACGCGTGCGTTTTAAGATGACTTAACACTTTAAAACCATACAGCGTTATAAACTACGTAGCGGAAATACAAATATACAAAGAAAGACACAAGGCTTTTAAGTGAGACAATCTTGCCTCAACAACTCACGGTTGTTTTCCTTCTTCCCTCTCTTATCTTTCTTCCTCCTCTCCCTCTCACGCACGGCTGTACCTCACCACAGCCCAAACCGACACCAGAACCACCCTCCTCTCCCTCTTCCACCATGAGCAGTCCGCACCAGACCAGCCACGCACGCAATATTGGACTGCTACCGCACCGTGCCTCCACTAGCGGCTGCACAAAGACCGCAACAGCAGCTCCCAACCACTACAAAAAAATTGCAAAATTCCGACCAAAACCCATCGACTACCCACTTTTAATCGGAAAATTCCGACTACTTTTCCGACTGACACGTGTTAGTCGGAAATTCCGACTAAATTGCTACTGAATTTGTTATTGGTTGCAATTTAAAAAAAATACCATTAATTATTTTCCAATTAAATTCTGACTGAATTTTAGTCGGAAAATTTACCGACCATTTTCCGACTAAATTTCGGTCGGAATTCAGTCGGTAAAGTAATTTTCCATATTTCATTTCCTGTAGCTGTAGGTTATTAATGGGTTTACCGTTTAGTAGCTTTTGTCATTTATTTTTTCGTTTCCTGTAGCTGTAACTCTGTAAGTAACGTAATGGGATAGTACCTTTTCTCATTTTGTTTTTTCATTTCCTAATAGTTAATTAGTTGACCAAATTAATTTAGCTATTAGTAGTATTTTTTTGTTTATTGAAGTGTATTTGTTTTTTCATTTCTAAAAAAATCTTCATTTCTAAATTGGACTATTTAATTTTCATTTCCAAATTTTATCTACTTAATAAGTGTATTTGATAGTTGCTTCAAAAAACTTTTTTTTAAATTAAAAAAATACTAATAATGGAGATACTAATACTAAACTAATACGACTAATTACATACTATAATACTACACTAATACATCTAGCACTATGCTAATACGAGTAATACTATGACTAATAATACATTAATACGACTTATTATAAACTAACAACGACTCATAAGATATTAATACTACCCTAATACGACTAATAATATTAATGATAATATACTAATACAACTAATAATAACTAATACGCCTAATATGACTAAATAACTAATAAAGTACTAATACGGCTGCTAATAATACTATGCTAATACAATTAATAATATACATTGCATGCACTAATACGACTACTAATACATTAATACGACTACTTATAAAGTAATATAATTAATAATATACAATAATAATATAGGATTACTACACTAATATGGATAATAATGTACTAATACGAGTAAAAAATACTAGCGGTAGTAATATACTTATACAACTAATTATATAATAATAATACACTAATACGACTAATTATTTACTAATACTATACTACGACAAATTATTTACTAATAATATATTAATAGTGATACTAATGTTACACTACACTACGACTAATACACTAATACGACTAATTATTTACTAATAATATAATAATAATAATACTAATAATAGTATTAATAATAATAATTGATATAACTAATTAAACTAATAATAAACTAATATGAATAATAATACAAATAATAATAATAATAATAATAATAATAATAATAATAATAATAATAATAATAATAAATAGTAGGAGTGTTATTATGTTATAAATTCATTACAATAGCATAAAATATCACTAATTAACACTCGGCTTAGTGGTTTGAGTATGGATCTCATATGCATGAGGTCTCGGGTTCAAATCTCTCCAAAGACATTTGTGTGCAGGTTGATTATTGAGGCGCCACATAGGTGTGACGTTTGGGTGCTGTGCGGGCGTGATGTGGGTGCCACGTAGGCATGACGTGGCAAATTGTTTTAGGAATTCTTTATTATTATTTTTTTTCCGACCATCCGACTGGTCGGATTTGTTATTTTGGGATTAATCCTGAAATAGTACTTACTGACTAATCACCGACTAAAGGGTAGTCAGAAATTTCCGACTACCCATTTTAGTCGGAAAATTCCGACTATTTTCCTACTAAAACGATTTTCAATTTTTTATATAATTTATTTTGAATTTTGTTTTTCATTTTTTTTATGAAAAATGACTTTTTGTATAGGAAAGAGGTTGCATTGGTGCATTCTTAGCAAGCACCTTTATAGATATATTTATTCATGTTTAATCAAAAGTTTGGATAATTGTAGGGAAATGATTAGTAAAAGGTTAGATTATTTTGGGTGCTTAGCTTGTTGCACGAGTCCCTATCAACTTTTTGGAAAGTCTTTTTTTATGAAATGAAATACAGTTCTATAAATAATAATAATAATAACATTAATAATAATAATAATAATAATAATAATAATAATAATAATAATAATAATAATAATAATAATAATAATATTTACTACTATCATTATTATTTTTAAAAAACAACCACCATATGCATTTCACTCAAAAAGTTGTCATATAAAAAGGTGAAATGCAACTATTAATAAAAACGTAAATAATTTATACTATATGAAAAAAAGACTTATAATTCAATTTTCCTACGATCAAGACTTTAATCTGATTTTCCTAGAATCAGAGCATAAAGTCTCATTTGTTTTTATATATTAGACGTTATGTTCTAATTCTAGGAGTTTAGAAGCAGATATGGTATAATCTACTCTGATTTTCCTAGAATTGGAGCATAAAGTCTCCACAACTTAAGACTTTAAGCTTCGATTCTCAAAAAATAGGAGCAAATAATACTTATATGCTTTGTTTTCCCAAGCATTAGGCCTTGTTTGGATTAAGGAAAATAGAGGGAAAATAAAAAAGAAATGGAGCAAATAATTCTAGGAGTCTCTTGTTTGGATAACAAAAAGGGAGGGAGAGGATTTGGAGGAAAGGGATTTGGAGGGATTAAGTCCCTTTATTTTGTTAAAATCCAAATCTCTCCATATGAGGAAAGATTTGGAAGGAAAATAAAATTTCTTTCTTTTCCTTTCCCTTCCTTCCTATACAAACAATGGAGTATTTCCCTTCCTTTCCTTCCCTTCCTTTCTTTTTCATTTATTTCCTTTCTTTTCTCTCCTAATTTGCTATCCAAACATAGTGTTAAGGCTTTGTTTGGATTTAGAGACATGGGGGAAAAGAAAAGAAAAAATTTGGAGGGATGGAGAATCTCTTGTTTGGATAGCAAAAAGGGAGAGAAGGCATTTGGAGGGAAGGGAGTTAGAGGGATTAAGTCTCTTCATTTTGTTAACATCCAACTCTCTCCATAAGAGGAAAGATTTGGAAGGAAAATGAAATTTCTTTCTTTCCCTTTCCCTTCCTTTCTATCTAAACAATGGAGTATTTCCCTTCCTTTCTTTCTCCTTTCTTTTCTTACTATTCTTTTTCTTTTTTTTCTCTCCTAATTTGCTATTCAAAAATAGTGTAAAAGTCTCCATTTCATCAAAATATAAATTCAATCTCCGCCTATCAAAGAAGGGAGCATCATATTCATAACAGTTCCTTGTAGTACATAACCTTCAGTATTGGCTATCAATATCCAAGAGTTGGTAAGACTTTCATGTCCAAAAGCTGTTTATTAATTTTTTGCCGTATCTAAATTTCCATCAGATTAACAAGGACCATGTATCAAGTATATGTCGTGCTAATTCAAGTGATTGTCTCAATCATGTAATCACCAAAGTCAGCACTATGACCTCATTTGATACCAATTGCGATATGCTACAAAAATTCAAAATGACAAACGTCATGTTCTTGTAAAAAGTGTGTCCCATTTGAGAGTTACTCGTCTTGTGCTCTTTGATTTGCATTAAAGAGGAAATAGATATTGTTAATAAATGTGGATAAAGAATAAATGATGTACATGAAATTAAAAAGAGTTATAACGTATGGATGAGATTAAAAAAAGTGATGGGTCATGATCTAAAATAGAAATCATGTAAATTTATTAGGACGAATTAAAATGAAAAATGATGCAAATTCAATGGACGGAAGAATAAAAATGTCTAAAGTACTACCTTATTATGTTCAAACAATACTTTTAAAAAATCAATGTTGCACCATCTTGTCCTATTATATTGCTGCATCAATTTATTTTGAATTTTTACATTGAAAGTGATCTGTTTATGATGTTGCTCAAAAAAAAAATCGATCAGTAGTTATATATTTATTTTTCTAGACAGTTTATTTATTTTAATAAATTTGAATGGTAATCTTAATTCCGCAAGTAATCTTGTTTCATTTTAACTCTTAAATCTATCTTAAGCAGAGGTACTCCAAGTATATAATTTTTATTGTTAGTATGTTTTAAAAGATATATAGTCAGAATCATGATAATCAACTCGATATCTTGTTCATAGTTAGAATCTGGGGGGAAATTAGTGGACATACCATATTCATAACCCCTTGAAAGATTAAGTGTGAGAAATGCGTGCAATCAATAAAACCCCCAAGTAAAGAAAACCCTACAAAATATGAGATATGTAACATTAACACAGAATAAGGGAAGATATTGACACAACACAATAAACTAGTCTAGAATAGGCCCAAAGGGAAAAAAGGTAATTAAATATGCATTAACTATATAATTTAAAATCATTAACTTGAAATTTGTTTAGGTTTAAAGAAGTGTTTTGATATACTTGTATGTGGAAAGTGTAACACGTAACGACTAAACATAAGTATATGATATGATAGTATAATGTGGTATAGCACAAAAGAAAATGTTACTATCAAAGATGCATGAGGTGACATGTATATTATTGCACAAAAAATATAGTCAAATTGAAATAATAATTACTCCGTTCCCTATTGATGTTCCCATAGGTAATATTTACGGGAATTAAGAAAAGTAAAATCTTTTAGATAGTGGAGATATTATTTTATTGAATAATAAATTTAATAGAGGAAAAGTGGAGACCATAAATATTAAAAAAGTATTTAAAGAAAGTTAGTGGAAAAAATATGAAAACCACAACTAATTAAAAATTATTTTTTATGAAGTTAGTGGGAAACATGTAGGGACCATAAGGAATATAAAAATGTTAAAATGGAGTTAGTGCAAGATATGTAGGCCCATAATCATTATTAATATATTAAAATGAGGATAGATGAGGTTATTTTTGTCTAAAATTTGTGATATAAATGGAAAGATTCGAACAATAATTAAAATACCCAAAATAAAAACTGAGAATTTCTTTAAGTAACGGAGGGAGTAAAACTTTCATGTAGTGAATATATATCAAACGAGCCTAATAATTAATCTTATCTTGCTTCCACCAAAATTTGAATGGAGTACTTCACCTTTTCATTACTAATTTTCTTTCCCATCTTCTTCACTATCCTCTACACAAAACTAACTAAAAAACCTAAAGTACCACCAGGTCCAAAACAATGGCCTATCATAGGTAACATCCACCTGCTAACTAATAAGCCTCATCGTGCTGTTACTGAACTTTCAAAAATTTACGGTCCAATAATGTCTCTTAAATTAGGAAGTGTTACTACAATTGTGATTTCGTCCTCTGAAATAGCTCAAGAAATGTTCGTTCAACACGACTTAGCCCTTTCAAGTAGAGCAATTCCTCATGCAGAGGAAATAGACAATCATGATAAACTCTCTGTCATTTGGCTTCCAGTATGCCCTAAATGGCGCCAACTTCGAAAGATTGCTACAATTCAATTATTTACGGCTCAACAACTTGATTCTAGCCGAGATTTGAGGGAAAGTAAGGTAAAAGAGTTAGTCGAATATGTACGAGAGTGTTGTAACACTAGTTTATCAGTTGATATTGGTAAGGTCGGATTTACTACTTCACTAAATTTGTTGTCTAACACGTTTTTCTCAAAGAATTTGGCTAGTTATACTTCAGATTCACAAGAATTTAAGAATCTCGTTAGTCATTTAAGTGAAGAAAGTGGAAAACCTAATATCTCAGATTTTTACCCATTTATTAAACAATTTGATTTGCAAGGAGTATGGAAAAGGTGTAACGAATCATTTAACAAAATTTTAGGGATTTTTGAGGAATTTATTGATACAAGATTAAAGGATGAGTTTAAGGATTTGAAGGCTGATGTGCTAAGTACTCTACTAAAACTTGTTGAGGATGAAGAATTGAGCCTTGATGAGGTTAAGCATTTTCTCTTCGTAAGTATAACTAATTTTACACTCTATATCATGTTTTGTTATGTTTAATAAATATAGCAATTAATTAATCATATTATTAATAAGTATAGCAAGAATTCAAATATTATTCCATGTGACAAATCATTGTGAGCATGCCACATAGAATTTTCCAGCTCTTTTAGTTAATAGTATGATTAGTTAATCATATTATAATAAGTATAGTAAGAATCCAAAGATTATTCCATGTGGCAAATCATTGTGAGCATGTCACATGGAATTTTTCAGCTCTTTTAGTTAATAGTATGATTAATTAATCATATTATAATAAGTATAGTAAGAATCCAAAAATTATTCCATGTGGCAAATCATTTAGTTAATAGTATGATTATATAGTGATATATATAAATATAGACCATTACATAATTAATTACCTTCTTTAGCTTTTGGGATCGAAGCCTAATAGGTGATCAGTTTTTCTTTGATATCTCTAAATCTTAGGGCTTGTTTGGTTACCCACTATTAACCTTGGAATTTTAAATTCCTAGGAAATAGTATTATGGTAATTTGTTTGGTTGCCAAAAAAACTAAAATTCCTAGGAATTATAAAATCCAAGGGAAGTTAATTCCTATGAGACATAGGAATTAGATTACCATATACCCCCCTTGGTTATTTACAATTCCCATGGAAATAAAAATTCCTATTGTCAAACAAACAAAAATAAGTAATTCCTAGGAAATTGACAAAGGAAGTAAATTCCAATGAATTACAACTTCCCATAGGAATTTAATTCCTACGTCAACCAAACGACTCCTTATTGTAGCGTTAATTGTTCTGGACTAGCATCCTTCATCCGGCAATCCATACCTTCTAGAATTCTCCAATCTCCTATAAGGGAGTCTTAGTATCCAACTTAAATTTTTCTTAAAGTCTACGTATATTTAAATTGTTCTGTGAATGTTCACCGATCAAAAGAAAAGGAGAAAATTTTAAAACATGAAGCAGATAAAAGATGTATCTGAATAAGATAAACAGAAGAAGGAAAAGCCGTTGAAAAATATCTATTAAAACAAGAAGTTTGTCAAAAACTACTTAGAACTTTTTTATCTAAAAAACTACCTAGAAAAATTTTTTCTTTTTTGAATATTATCAACTAACGTAAGAGATCTAATTTTAATTTTGGAAAAATTAATTTTAATAATTCAACTTTTCACTCATCCGCACTGGATAATCCCGCCTTTGTATTATATTTTAATAAATTTGCCCGCAACATACCATATTAGTAATAATAGGGTATGCTGCTAACAAACTAAAATAAATGTTGAATTATTTACAGCGAACTAATAGCAAACGTTAGATTATTAAAAAATAATAAAAAGGTTGGATTATTAATCTCTTTTCTTTAATTTTTCAATATGTATTACATATTAATTCCATCTTCATTTTCATGACTTTAGCACAATAGTTTTCTCTAATCCTTATAATTTCTCTATTAGACACTTCTTATCCCTTAGTAAGGGTAAAAATAGAGATTTTAGTTCATAATGAATGTTGGTTTATCAACATGTAAGAGATTGGAAAGGGAAATTAAAGGAGTTGAATTGAGTGAGTTTTGAAAAATTTTAGTAATAATGTGGTGGGATGAAGAAGTCTCCATTGTGTAGGAAAAACGAGTTTCATAGATGGAAAAGGTTAAAGATATGATGATTAAAAGTCATGTGGTAGGATGTAAACTAACGTAATTTGGATGTCTTACATTAGTTGGTAGTCTTTGACATCAATTTTTTAAGTTAATTTTTGATAAAAAAAACTTTCTTGGTGGTTTATGACAAAATTATATTTTTATAGGTAGTTGTTGACAGTTTATCTAAAGAAAAATAAATCAAATATAAAATTTATGAATAATATTAAATGATAAGAAATTATCTCTTTGTAAACTTTTTCTTCAAAAAAAAATCTCTTTGTAAACTTCATATACATAAAATAATATTCCCTGTAATTCTTTTAAGTTTTTTCATTTAGTTTTGGCACATTATTCAATGTACTAATTTAATTTTAAATAAATCTAATTGTGTATAATTGAAAGTTATAAAAATTTGATATTAACAAAACCTACATTATCAAACAAGATCTGACTTGACTATATTTTGACAGTTATTAAATTAAGAATAAAATATAAATTAAGAGTGATCGATAAATATTGTCAAAAAACTAAATGAGACAACTTAAAAGAATTGGCGGAGTAGCAAAATCATACTTCCTCAGCTCCGTTTTAGTTGCACCATCGGGTTTGACACATTTTTTAAGGGTCGTCAAATTAGTATGGTAAAAGTATGGATGATGTATAATTGATGGTGATATGTGAGGTAGAAATAAAAAAATTTATTATAAGTATATAGTGGTTGTGACTTGTGGGCAGGGGCGGACCTGGGATTTTAAAAATGGGGTGGCACAATATTTTTAAATATATATTTTCAAGCACGATTAAATTAAAAAAAAATTACATTATATTGAAAAGCAGGAGATATAATGATGCACATAAAACACAAAAAATAAAAAATTAAGTTAAATTTCACTGTCCTATTAGCCTTTACTGCAAATGAAAATAAAGAAAACATCTTGACTTTGACAAAATTATGCACTTGATTGTTTTATAAAAAAAAACATGTAAGAAAAAAATAAAATACATATAGGTATATAACTTAGTGAAAAAAATGTACTCTATAAACTACAATGTACTCTTGATTTATTTCTTAACAAAGTATAATGTTATATTCTTATGTTCTTATAATATATATAAGGAAAAATTACCCAGAATAATACGACCTTTCACCTATTTTCCACGAATAATACGAACTTTCAATTAACCACGAATAATACGACCTTTGACATATATTTCCCATTGGTATACTTTACCTGTTTGCAACCTACATAACCGGTCAAAATCTGACCGTTGCTCATTTCCTCCTTTTTTTGCTGCTTCAAGCTTCTTCCTCACCCATTCACCTCCATTGTTGCTCATTTCACCTTTTTTTGCTCACTTCCTCCATTGTTATCCTTTATTTTTTTAATTACTTCCTCTAATCTTCCCCTTCTCTTAGACCAGCAGCAAAAATCATGTTCCAGTAGCAAAAAAACCATGTATACCAGCAGCATATTCCAGTAACAAAGTAGCACATAACAAAGTAGCATATTCCAGTAGCATATTCAAATCATGTTCCAGTAAACAGTAAACATAAATCAGTAATATTAGACCAGCAGCAAAAATCATGTTCTAGTAGCAGTATTCCAGTGGCATAACAACAAAAACAGCAAAAATAATCATCAAAAATCAGACCAGCAGTATTCCAGTAGCACAAAATCAGTATTCCAGTAGCACAAAAATCAGCAAAACATGTTCCAGTAGCACAAAATCAGTAGCAAAAAATCAGTGCACTTACCGGGTGTTTCAACTTAAAAACAATCAAAAAACACTAAATTACAAAACTTCAATGTAATGAAATCATTCATATTAGCCTAAAAACAATCAAAAAACACTAAATTACAAAGAATTTCAACTTAAAAACAAGTATTAATCATAAATGAGAATAATAAATTTTCGAAAAAATGAACCCTAATTTTTGGGTGTTTGCAAAATTAGATGATATATTATGCAATTGAGAAGAATAAACTAACCATTATAGGCGAATCTTGGATGATGATCTTTGCGTGAGTTTGGATGATGATGAAGGCTGGGTATTTTGCGTGATCTCTGCTTGATCTTGGATGATGATGAAGGCTGGGTATTTTGAAAAGAATGACAGGAGAGAGAAATAAGAGAAGATGAGTTAATTAAACTTTTGTTTAAAAATAAATTCTAACCGGTAATGGGTAAAACGATATACCAATGGGAAATATATGTCAAAGGTCGTATTATTCGTGGTTAATTGAAAGTTCGTATTATTCGTGGAAAATAGGTGAAAGGTCGTATTATTCTGGGTAATTTTTCCTATATATATACATAAGTTAGAAAAAAATACAATACATTTGTAAAAAAAATATAGTACATATAACACATAAGTTAGAAATAAATTTAATATATTTATAAAAAAATAATACATTTTACACATAAATTGAAAATAAATATAAAACATTGTTAGAAAAAACAGAACACATTACTATAACTTTTATAGAGCTAATACCTATTATACGTTTTGTCCGCACTTTATAGCAAGTAAAAGCCATTTGTCCCAGTGGTATTTGGTGAAAGCAATATGCACTTGGTCGCGGGTTCGATTCTTGACAAGAGCAAATTTTTTAAAAAATTTTATGGGGTGCCTAGGCAACCCCAGGCACCCTTTTAGGTCCGCCCATGCTTGTGGGTATATTAAATAATTAAGGAAAAATTGTTGGGAAAAATCCAACCTATTTTCCATTACCTACCAATAATCCCACCTTTTAAAATTTTTATTAATAATCCAACCTTTGCTATCAACTTATTGCCAATGGACCCTTCATATTATGACCTGCTATATCAGGTTATTCTCATCTTTTGTCTTCTTTACAATAATCCAACCTATTTCCCATTACCTACCAATAATCCCACCTATTGAAATTTTTATTAATAATCCAACCTTTGCTTAAAGTATGCTGCCAATGGACCTTTCAAGAAGCAAATTGAAATTTCTAGTATTTTCGAAGCTTATGAACTTCATCAATGCATTAATAGTAATTTTCTTTACATACATATCCCATCAACATCGTGGGTTACAAAATATCATCCAAGGAGGATTAAGGCTACAAGTGTTAGTTCACTAGTTTGCTAAACACAAAATGATTAGATTAGTTAGCCAATTACAAAATGGCTTACAAAATATATATACTTCCTCCGTTCTAAAATACTAGATATACTTTCATTATCAACAACTAAGCTTTTGAATTCACCACCCACATACTCCAAACCCACCCTTAAAACATACAAACAAAACATAATTCAAAAATTTCATACAAAAAAATTCATACAAGCACTCAAAATCAACTGTAAAAATTTTCATTCAAACCAAATGTAAAAGAAATGCATTTGAAGATAGTGAGTAGCAAAATAATGTATAAGAAAGTGCACTTTCCTTTAGTGTTGGCTAGTGAATTTATACTGGGGAAAATGAACATGTAATCATACAGTTAATTAACACTCAATCGACATGAAAATTCAAATAAAATCATAATAAGTTGATAACCCACAATCAAAATAGAAAATTAACAAAATATATATACTAACAAGCATACAAAGCAGCATATCCCTTGATGAAAGCTTCAATATTGAAATTTAAAGAAATAAAAATTCAGAAGTTTCAAGAAAGCATGAATAATGAGAAAAAATTTCTCTAACAATTGACAAAGATGTAAGAACCTGTTAAACTAGGGCAAAAGTAAACTAAATTGAAAATTGAAAATCAAAGACTAAAATTAACCTAAATTTCGGATGCATATACCATGAAAATTTCGAAAATTAGGGAACAAAATACCTGTGATAAGACACAAAAACAGGTCAAATTCGTTGCAATTGTCGATCGAAATTGATTGGAGAAGAAAATTACAGATTTAGAATTGAAAGAGGAAAGATTTAGGTGTTTTTCATGAAGAATGTTGAAGACTCCATTGAAGTGGAAGAGAGAGCTTTGAAAAGGGAGATGAAATGTGGGTTTTGTGGGTTTCTGATTTTGAAATCAGAATTGGAGGAGAAGGAAATGAGGAGGGAATGGAAGGGTATGACCGGTTATACCCGGTTAGTGCAAATTTAAGGTCCATTCACAACAAATATGATGCAAATGTTGGATTAATTTTCAATTTTTGAAAGATGGGATTATTGGCAAAGAATTGAAAATAGGTTGGATTAATGTGGACAATTTTTCCAATAATTAATGGGATGATGTATGATTGATGCTGATAGTTAGGTATGAATAAAGTGAGGATCAAATATGTAGATTATTTTTGCCAAAATAGTAATGTTGTAAGTAATATAAAACTTCCAAAAACTATAAATGTTGCAATTAAAATGGAACGGAGGTCGTAATACAGAAGTACTATAATTTTTATGGTTGGGCTACAGTATTGCACTTAAGTAACAATCATTTGTCTTAACCGATGGAAGAAAAATCAATGGTGAAGGTATTGAAAATAATAAGTACTCCCTCCGTTCTTTATTGATTGTCCTATTTGAAGATTTCACACAAATTAAGAAAGGTGGATTCTTTGTAGATAATGGGTATTATTTTATTAGAATAGTGGTGTAAATTAATGATTGTATTTAAAGATTTCACACAAATTAAGAAAGGTGGAATCTTTGTAGATAGTGGGTGTTATTTTATTAGAATAGTGGTGTGAATTAATGATTGTATTGGTATTATGAGAGAGAAATGGGGGTTAAATGAGGGATAAAGAGAGTATATGGAAGATAAAAACTTTCTAAAATAGAAAAGTATTCTAAATAGGACAAACTTTTAAAACTACCCGTTATAGTAATGTGAACAAACTTAAAAGAACGGAGGGAGTAACAACCATTTGACAAATAGTTGAACACATAAACTTGTGTGATAGTGCTTCAATTGTACCTTCTTTTTTTACCAATCACACAAATTAAAATGTCAATTTCAAGAGTTAAAAGACCAATTTTAAGACTTAAAATACCAATTTGAAGAATTTGAAATTGGCATTTCAAAACATTCAATTTGACAATTTTAAGACTTAAATTAAGGTCTATTTTAATACTTAAAAAACCAATTTTAAGACTAAAAAGGTCAATTGCAGGAAACTAAATTCTCATTTCAGCTTTATTATATGATTTCTCAAACATTAAAGTTGATATTAAAAATATTGAAATTGATCTTTTAAGTATTAAAATAGGATTTTAAGTTTTGAAATTGGGCTTTTCAGTTTTGAAATTAGTATGTCAGAATATTTTTTAAAAAGTTATTGGGTCTGGGCTAGTTGCACGACTAAAGTCGTGTCACAGGAGGATTACAATTAGTACATTAGTGGGCCTTTTAATAAATGGTGAAAAGCTATGTTAAGTCTCCACATTTGAGTCGTTAATCTATATACTACCTCTGTTCCGTTTTAGTTGCACCATTGGGTTTGACACATTTTTTAAGGACCGTAAAATCAGTATGGTAAAAGTAGGGATGATGTATGATTGATGAGAACCCTTTCCCTTAAAATTGTTTATTTATAACATAATTCCCATTTTGTGTAACAATCAAACTTATTTCCTTGTATACCGTCCACGTAGGATGGTACTAAAAAAACTTTTTTTATTGTTTTAAAAATAAAATCGCTATTTCAAGTAGTGATTTGTCAAAAATATTTTAATAAATCGCTATTTGAAATGACGGTTAGTAAAAAATTTAAACCAAAAAAAAGGATAACCGCCATCTTAGATGACGGTTTGTCCTAGCTGTAATTTTCGCTTCTTCATTTCACCCAGTGCATTATTCATGTCGTTACAGTTAAATTAAAATGGATAGTAATAAAATCATCAAAGGAGTACCAGCTCAATGGCAACGCCTTGATGCATTGTGCTCACAGGTTTCGTGTTCGACTCCAGCAGACTGCTAGATGTGTTTTTTATTAAATTTTACACTAGTTTGAAGTAAACCGCCACTTAAGATGGCGATTTGCTCTAAAACCAAAAAATCATACGAAACCGTCATTTCAGATGACGTTTTGTGTTCAATGGGAAAACGCTATCTTAATTAGTGATTTTATATGGCAAATTTTTTTTAAAAAAATCCATCCTACGTGGACGGTATCGTGGAAATTATTTTTTCAATTGATGTACGATGGGAATTATTTCTTTAAAATACAATATTTAGGAAAAAGATTCGATTGATGATAATATGTGGGGTAAAAATTAAAAAAATTATTATAAGTAGATAATGGTTCATTGTGACTTGTGAATATATTAAATAATTAATGGGATGATGTATGATTGATGGTGATAGTGGGGTAGGAATAAAGTGAGGATAAAATAAGTAAAATATTTTTGCCAAAAATAGTAATGTTGCAAGTAATATGAAAAACTTCTGAAAACACAAAGTGTTGCAAATAAAATGGAACGGAGGAAGTATAACTTAAACCAACACAAAACACTGTTGATGTCATCACTTATCAATATTGCTTACGTGTTAATCCCTCAATAAAAAATTTCACTCCAAAACTTATAGATAATGTCATTGTATAATGACTACTATTAATATCTTTGATTTTATTAATTTTTAATTTTTTACTTTTTATGTCATATCTTTTAATGTATTAGAAAGTCATAAAAGTATATTTTATTTTATTTTTTTCAAGTTTATTATAAAATCTTTATAATGTTTTTTATTAAATGAGTATTGGATATTTTGAGATGGTTACAACATAAAGCCGTAAATTTTTTATTATTTATTTATACAAATATGTCAGAAATTTTAATAAAGCCGTGCATCGCACGAGCATAATCTAGTTAGTTATATGTACAATTTCACTCTTTTTAAAAATTTTTGTAGTAATTTAAATCATGACCATATATTGAAAATGACTTTATAGTAATAACAAGTAATTATACAAGTAACAAAATAAAAAAAATTTAAAAATGCCCACATTAGTATTATCAGTGTTGTATTTGTGTTTAGTTAGACCATGCGCAGGGCCGTCTCTGATATTTCGGGGACTCTAGGCAAAATAGTATAACGAGGCCCCTGAAAAACAAAAGTAAAAGATATAAAAAAATTCACTCATTGAAGTACAAAATATTCGGACAATTTACATCTTTAATTTCACAAGATTAACAAATTTCAAAAGATCATAAAGATACAATGAGTTCTATGGGCATTTTGAGATGCAAAATTATTAATTAATAAGAGTATCAATATAGGTCAATCCTACAAATTATACCATTTTAATTCCTATTCGAAAACAGACAAAATTAGATACATAAACACATAAAAATTATAATAAAAAATTAATACTTTGAAAAAATAATCAAAAATAGATAAGATTAATATTAAGAAAAAAAATGAAACTTATTGGGGAGAGTTTACCTACAAGCTACAAATTAAACACATTTAATCTTTTACAATTAACAAATTGCAATTAAACCCATTTCAAAGGAGGGCTTACAAATTGCAATCTTCTCTTTGAATCTTTGTTTTTTTTCATTCTTTTGGTTAATTATATGAATCAATTGCGAAGTTTAGGCCTTTTATAAATTACAGCCGCGAAGTTTTTTTTTTTTGCGAATTACAACCACCAAGTTTTTGAAAGTGACCACCATTACGGCCAAATGACCGGTTGTCACCGTTGACCAGCATAATTACCTTTGACTTTTCTTTTTTATTATTTAAATTTTTTTTTTTTTGATTTTTTTTTCTTTTTTTTTTTTTAATTTAATTCCTTCATCCTCTCCATCATCTTCATCCTCTTCCTCCTTCTTCTCCATCATCTTCATCCTCTTCATCCCTAATAAACTTCAAACACTCCATTAATCTTCAAAGACCCAATTTCTTTCCAAAGTCCAAACCCTAGATTTCTTTCCACCATTAATCCCTCTTCATCACTTTCCTTACTTTGTTCTCCTCAAACTTCAATGGTTTCTTTCCACTCTAGTTTCTACAGATGCAAACTTCAATGGTAGAAAGGAAGAAGATGAAACTGGATTTGCCCCTGTTGAGATTGAAAGACCCGATTTGCACTTTCGTCTTGAATTTCAATCTCAATCTAGATTGAAATTAATTGATTCTTGTATGAACTAAAATACGGGGAATTGAGTCTTTGAAGAGAGATTAATGGGGTTTGGACTTTGGATTAATCTCTCTTCATCACTTTCCTTACTAAGCCAAAAAAACCCATTTCTGTAACTGGAAAAATTAACAACCCCGAATAAAAAGAATCAAACTTTTCTCTTTTGGGGTATTTTGTGTCATTGTAGAGAAACAAAGGAAGCAAGCCCAAGATGCTAAACCTAAAACCCACTTAAAATGTACTCCGTTTAACCTTGTTCATATTTTCAATTCTATTCCTGTCACTTTCATCTCTTGTAAGCTCAAAATCCACCATTGAACCTTGCTCAAATTCAGACTCATGCAATGCAATGTTGGGTTACACTTTATACACTGACCTTAAAGTTTCAGAAGTTGCTGCACTTTTTGGGATTGACCCAATAGCTCTCTTAACTGCAAATGCTATTGACATTTCATACCCAGATGTTGAAAACCACATTTTACCATCAAATCTCTTCTTGAAAATCCCAATTAGTTGTTCTTGTGTTGATGGGATTAGAAAATCTGTTTCTACCCATTATAAGACTAGACCTTCTGATTCTCTTTCTTCAATTGTTGATTCACTTTATGGGGGTTTATTGTCTGCTGATCAGCTTAGAGAAGCTAACTCAATTTCTGACACTTTTAGGGTTTGGACTTTGGAGAGAAATTAAGTATTTGAAGATTAATAGTGACTTTGAAGATTAATGGAGTGTTTGAAGTTTATTAGGGATGAAGAGAATGAAGATGATGGAGAAGAAGGAGAAAGAGGATGAAGATGATGAAAAGGATGAAGGAATTAAATTTAAAAAAGGAAACAGAAAAAAAAAACTCAAAAAAAAATTAAAATAATAAAAAAGAAAAGTCAAAGGTAATTGTGCTGGTCAACGGTCATAACCGGTCATTTGGCCGTAATGGTGGTCACTTTCAAAACTTGATGGCTGTAATTCGCAAAAAAAAAACTTCACGGCTGTAATTTGCAAAAGACCAAACTTCGCAGCTGTAATTCACAATTGATTCTAATTATATATAACAATTAAACCCAAAAAAAAAGCAAAACGGAGATTAAAGAAGGAAGTACCTAACAAAGTCCAGCAAATTTCCAACAAAGTCAGCAAAGAACGACCGAGAAATTCCAATTAACAATGACATTTCAGACGAATATACCAAACGAAGTCCAACGATTCAACAAAAAAAATAATTTCAGATTCAGTTTTGAAAAAAAATGTACTTACATCAATGAAATTTAAAACCCATATGCCATTAATGAGTGAGAAGAATTGAAGTGTGAGCAGGGGCGGATCTAGAAAAAAAATCAAATGCTGTCGATAACGATAACATTAAAAAAAATACATCAACGTTTTAATTACGGTAATTGACTCCGTCGAGTTTTCATATTCTGAAAACAACGCATAATATCATTATTTGACAAACTTTGTAACAAATCACATTCAAAATAAGTTACAACTGTATCATTTAAAAATTCATCGGCTATCTTGATGCACGAAGCTTGAACATCAGAATTACTTGGCCTCAGCCTCACTTTGCAAAAACTGAACAATTCTCTTCCAACACTTTTCACTCGTCCTATAGTATAACAATACATGCTAATTTGCAGAAATTCACCACTAAATTCCAAAGAGTTTAAAATTGACATTGCATAGACTTGCAGCTCAAATCCAATCACTATTGCAGGTGCTGCAAGCTTCACGGTTCTCATGAGGAATACAGGGTTCACAAATAACTAGCTTATTCGATAAAAGTTGGGCAATCCTTACCCACTGGTATACAAATATCTCAATTTCAACAAAGTGCAAGCACAGAGCATGGAACCCACAAGTAACACAACCCACAATTAACCGATCACTGTAAGCTTTAAGAGCCCTTATCACTGGATGTTAGCAATTTCCCACTCCAATAATAAATTGATTGACCCTAAATAGATTATGATGGGACAAAAAAATGGTGAATACCATTACAAACAAACAAACAGGATCGATTATGTTGAATTAGAAGAACAAACTGAAAAGACAAAATTGAAGAATACCTGATTCCATAGCACGGTAGATGTCTTGAAAATAAGAGAGTATGGATCT
>CM033455.1:16038416-16063700 GCA_019425755.1 Amaranthus cruentus
TATTATTATTATTATTATTATTATTATTATTATTATTATTATTATTATTTTTGTCAAGCAATTTTCTATTAACACAAAACAAAACTTTACAAAGGGGTATAAACCTAGATATCCAGGGATTTTCCTATCATTGCATCAGTGTGAAAGTGGGGCATACCTTCTAGGAAGAGTTTTCCCCCTCACTCTTCATGTGCACGAGAGAAGCCAGTATATCTCAAAAAAGCCACATACGACGTAACAAGATTGGCATAATGAACTACTACATGAGTAACTAGCAAAAGCAGTAATACAAGCCAACAAGCATTAAGCTCGACTACAGGGTCCTCAACCAATGTGCAGTGGCCTCATTTGGAGATAGGGAGGCAAATCTGGTTTTTGATTCAGCTTTGATGGTGTCTACTACCTTCCCTACGGTCATTACCTTCTACTGCCAAACCGCTTCATTTCTAACATTCCAGATTGCATGTACAAGGTTGCAGAGAATTGCAAGTATGAGTCGCATTTTCGCCTTGGGTAATCGACAATTCCGGAGTATGTCCTTCATGTCCCCAATGTTCCAGGTTGCGCCCATCCAATTTTGCAGTGCTTTCGTGCATTGTGCGCTGAAACTCCACTTGAAAAAGAGATGTTCAGCCGTATTAGTTTGTGAACCGCATATGGGGCACAAATCGTCATCCACCACACCCATGTTTTTTAGCCGTTGTTTTGTTTTGAGTCTGTCATTGAATGCGAGCCAAACCATAAAGCGAATTCTGAGGATGACTGCACGATTCCAAACTACGCTAGCCCATTTTACTTTATCTGCGATCCCCATAAGATCCTTGTACACGATATTATTATTATTATTATTATTATTATTATTATTATTATTAATATTATTATTATTATTATTATAATAATAATTATTATAATAATAATAATAAACATTAATATTTTGGACGGTTCTCTCTCCTAATTCTCTCTCTAAAACACTCTCCTCTAAGGCGATTTCAGGCCACCGCTTGACTCTTGCCCTCCCATGGGTAGAGGACGGGGAAGACCGGGAAAACAGAGCCAGAACCAGTCGTTTCCATCTTCTTCGAAAGTTTCTGCTCATAATTCAGCCTCTAATGCTCAAAAATCAGGTGCGAAATCGATTGCCCAGAATGAGACCATGGCTGCTATGTCTCAATCAATGGTGGTGCCGGTGCCGGTTGCTGCTACTGATTCTGGTGTAGAGCGCGCCTTCTGGGTCTCTATTTTACAAGGTAATGGTGCAAGTGGGAGTGACTCTTCATCTAGGGCTAGGGTAGACACTGTTCCATTGCAAATGAAGCTGCCTTCTACTCTGCTTCCCCAGCTGTTGGTTCCGTCCCCTGTAACAGGTAACTCTCCTCATCCTAAACCTGTTATAATTTCTATGGAGGAAATTATTGATGAAATACACTTTTGGGAGTCCGCTGTTGTTTGTTTTGTTATGGGTGCAAATCCACCTCTTAATGTAATAGAGCGTTATGTCAATAGGATTTGGAAGAACTTGTTGATTGATAAAATTGGCATGATTAGGAAAGGTGTTTTTCTTGTTAGATTTATGGAACAACACCACAAGAATGAAGCTTGTGACTCGAGTGGTATATTGTTTGATAATAAACCCTTCATTGTTAAGCCTTGGAAACCGTCTATGTCTTATGAAAAGGATAATCTATCGAGTTTGCCAATATGGGTGAAATTCGCTGCACTTGATGTTATGTACTGGGGCGAGAAATGTTTGACTAAAATTGCAGGGATGCTTGGGACTGTGCTTAAACTGGATGGAATGACATCCGTCAAGGGGAGGATGATGTATGCTCGTGTCTTGATAAAAATGAATGTAGCTAATGGCTTTCATGATGAAATTTCTTTTGAGAATGAACATGGTGAGTTAGTTACACAAGCAGTGGAGTATGATTGGAAACCAATTTGGTTCTCTAAGTGTAATCAACTTGGTCATATAGGAGTTGCTTGTAGGGTTGGTATCAGGCAATAATGGCGCCCAAAGCCTAAGCCTAGTATAGATTCGGACGGCTTTCAAACCATCCTTCCTAAATCTAGAACACAAGGAATAGTACAAGGTCTTATGTCTCCTTATGCTACACCTACACATAATGTTCCAGCTGGGTTGACTGATATTTTCTCCAATAATGATTTCACTGTATTGGATGGCATTGAGGAGGAATGTTCTGAGGAACCTCCTGATGATGCTAATGGTTTGGGTTTTGATGAGATGCAGGGCAAGGAGATTATTGATGATTCTTTTAAACCGCTGGGAGCTTATCCCATCCAGGATAATTCATAATATAATGGCATGGAATGTTCGAGGCCTCAATAAAAAACACAAGCAGGTGGCAGTTGCTCAGTGTTTAACTTCCCATCATGTTAGTCTTTTTGGCCTCTTGTAAACAAAAATTAAAAGTAAAGATCTAGCTTCTGTATACCAAAATATTTGTCCTTCTTGGTGCTTCTCACACAATATGTCGCAAGGTAGAATTATAATAGGATGGAGATAGGAACACTTTAATGTCAATATTCTTACTATTTCGGATCAGTTGATGCACCTTGAGATTACTCCAGCTGTAGGCAAGCCTTTTGTCTGTAGTTTCATTTATGCTGCTTCGACTGCATTTAAAAGGTCTAGTTTGTTTCAATTGCTTCATGAAATTGCATCTCGAACAACATGCCCATGGATCCTTCTAGGAGATTTTAACTGCTTGGCTAACTTTAATGAACGGTTGGGTCAAAGGGTTCGTCCTTCTGAAATTCAACCTCTTCGATCTTGTATGTTGAATTGTGGTATTAAGGATATTAAGTTTAATGGTCGCTTTTTCACTTGGAATAATAAACAAGCTGGGGCCAAGAGGGTTTTTAGTAAGATTGATAGGGTGTTGGGAAACACTTTGTGGTTGGATGCTTTCCCGATGGCTGAAGCTATGTTTCTCCTTGAAGGAAATTTCGATCATTCTCCGATGCTCATTCAGTTCTACTTTGATCACCATGGTAAGAAGCCTTTTCTGTTTTTTAATAATTGGACTAGATGGGTATAACAGTAAGTTTTAATTATAAGGCAGCTTGGGATGTGGTTGGCCCTGATGTTGTTGCAGCAATTCAGGACTTTTTTGTGAGTGGTAAGCTTCTTAAAGCTTGGAGTGTCACCTTAGTCACTCTGATTCCTAAAGTACAATGCCCTACCCTCCCAGGTGATTTCAGACCTATCTCATGTTGTCATGTTTTATATAAATGCATTTCTAAACTCCTGTGCTCAAGGCTAAAATTGTTCTTAATGTGTTGATCGATAATGCTCAAGGGGCTTTTGTTGTTAATAGAAGTATCATTCATAATGTTCTCTTGTGTCAAGATATCGTCAAACATTATGGCAGGAAGCAATGTACTCCAAGTTGTCTTTTGAAAATCGATCTCCCTAAAGCCTATGACACGAGGGATTGGAATTTTGTTAATGACATGTTGGTGGCTTTGGGCTTTCCTGTGCATTTTATTAAAATCTTGATGAAATGCCTGCCATTTGCAAGATATTCCTTATTGGTTAATGGTAGCCCTATGGAAGTTTTTCCTGCTAGGAGAGGTCTTCGACAAGGAGATCCTATTTCACCGCTGATTTTTGTGCTTGGCATGGAGTATCTTTCCAGGAACCTTAATACCAATTGCAATAGCAGCTCATTCCACTACCACCCACGTTGCAAAACCATTAAATTGAATCACTTGTGCTTTGTAGATGACTTAATGTTGTTTGGTAGAGCTGATAGGGAGTCTATTCAAGTTCTTTTTGACAGCTTAAAGATTTTTTCTGAAACATCTGGCCTTGTTGCAAACTCGGAGAACTCCACCATGTATCTAGCAGGAGTATGCCCAAGACTTCACGATCAGCTAACACAATACTTCTTGTACCCCACAGGCAAGCTACCATTTAAATACCTTGGTGTTCCCCTCTCTTCCAAACGTATTTCTGGGGCTGATTGTGATATACTTGTGGACAAAATGACTAGTAGAATCAGATCTTGGCAAGCCAAATTTCTCTCATATGCAGCTCGCCTACAGCTAGTCAACTCCGTGCTTATGAGTATTTCTTCCTATTGGTGTCAAATCTTTATTATTCCTCAGTGTGTGATCAAGCAAATCAATGTTGTTTGTAGAGCTTTCTTGTGGCATAGGGATAGCTACAATACAATGCCAAGCAATGTTAGGTGGTCTGAGGTATGATGTCCAAAATCTGAGGACGACCTTGGTATCCGGAATTTGGGGACCTGGAATGAAGTAGCAGTCGGAAAAACTGGTTGGCATATTTACTCGCTTCATGAGTCTCTATGGGTCAAGTGGATCCACAGCGTCTATACGAAGGGTGGTAACTGGCTACTTTTTAATCCTCCTCCTACATCTAGTAGGGTAGTACGCAAGTTATGCTCTACTAGAGATAAACTCAATAGCTGGATGTCTCGTGATTCTTACTCGATCAATGAAGTTTACAAACATAGTATGGGTGAGAAAGAAAGAGTTAGATGGAGTAAAGTTGTGTGGAACAGACTTTCGATTCCGAAAAACAGATTTATTCTATGGCTTGCTATCCAAAACAAGCTTAAGCCGAAAGTTATACTCCATCAGAAAAAGATTATCTCGGATGACCTATGTCCTCTTTGTGGCTCATACCCTGAAAGCTGAAACTGCGAAACACTTATTCTTTTCTTGTCATCTAAGTAATCAATGCTTGGCTGAAATCTTGAACTGGTTAGGAATATGACTCAAAATCAACATTATTCTTCGGTTGGATCACCACAAGTGGGGAATCACTAATTGTCGCAAGAAGATTGTTTTTGCTGTTCTAGCATGTCTTGTGCTAAAACTTTGGACTGCTCGCAATGAAGCAGTTTGGCATGGTTTTGTCTCGTCTGTGAAGAGTATAGTCCAGATAGTTAAAGCGGACATAGATCTTAGACTTAAAGTTTTGGGCCAGACCCCTGCATTATAGACCTAAGAAGAAGCACTTATGGTTCTCTTAGTCTATGCTATGGTTACGTTGCCCGTCGTTTCAAAGAGAAGGATGGCTGGAAATTGACATCAACATATCTTAAAGAACTTGGTTAAAGCTCTAATTAATGCTAGAGCACCACGTATTGAGCCAACAGCGGAGAGCCTCTCTGATGAGCTAGAGGACTAGCCATATTAAGCCAACGACCTTAAATAAAAACCTGCGAATCATATGATTTTAAAATGGGCTTAGAAAATTCCATAAACTTAGAGACGTAAATCCGTAGTCAAACTATATATTATTATTACCCTTATATATTTCATTTGTTAGTAAGAAATAGGAAAAAAAATTTCATTGTTTGAGTGATTCCATGTCACATATTTGGAAGATATTGTAAATTTGATATATTATGTGTAAGTTATGACCCAAATTTTTATTTGCAATTGGCATATTTGTATTTTCTTTGACAGTTGTGTTATTAGTTATAATATGTCATAAGCTTTGTATATACCATGTATATATATATATATATATATATATATATATATATATATATATATGTGTGTGTATATATATATATATATATGTATATATATATATATATATATATATATGTATATAGATATATATATATATATATATATATATGTATATAGATATATATATATATTATATATATATATATATATATATATATATATATATGTATATATGTATATATGTATATATATATATATGTATATACATATATATGTTATATATATATATATATATATATATATATATATATTACAAAAAATAAATCAGTTTTTTTACTTGAATCGTTAATGTCAAATATGTGTTGGATAAAGATAACCAGTATGAGTAAACGAGTCAGTTATAACAAATCTACAACCTTCAATAGGATGGAAGAACCCTAAAATTGAAAAACTAGATGAGGGAATTCGATAAAGTATTCAGTGTATTGTAGCGCCTTGAGGTGTTCAGGGTGAGTAAAACCGCTTTTGATCTTACCAAGGAGGTAGGTTATTGGGTGACTAATAGCAAGGAGTAGTTGTTAAAAGGAGTGACGGACTTCTGGTACGGGAAGAGTTTATGTAGGCCTTATGCGAAAAGTTTTACCCACCCCACGTTCACAAGCAAAGGTCCAATGAGTTCGCTTGTTTTCAGTTGGGGAGTTTAATAGTAGATTAGTATTACCTCAAATTCATGGAGTATCTAAAGTATTGTCCAAAAGATGTGCCGACATAGGACAAGAAAATACAACGTTTTGATCTGAGTTTGTTATACAAAATATGAAAACACATCGAAAATTAACCGACATGATACCCTTAAAAGAATGTATAAGTGGGTCACCTTAGTGATAAATGTCCTTAGCAAAGAGAAATAAAGGAAGAAAATGGAAGCAGAGGGAAAAAAGGAGGTAAAGAGTCAACCTACTACTATTCGGTCAAATTTCAATCAATGTGACAACTATATAAAGTCGTACCCTTAAAAATTTGAAAGTAGCTTTTCCTAGTGATCTATATGTGTTATACATGGAGGGATTAGATGGAATTTGGTAATTGGCTCGTTAGGGGCATTGATTGATCTAATGTCAACTTTGGACTTACGAAAGTTGGTAAGGTAGGAGCATCCGTAGTATTTGTGTTAAATCTGCCAAGAGGAGAAGATAGAACTAAACCCTAATGATGTCGTCGTCGTCAGTGAAGAAATTTCCGCTACGATACCTCAACGGGGGATCGATTTAATGATGGCCTTGGTACTAGGAATAGGGCCAATCTCCAAGGCTCCTTATCCCATGGTTCGAAAGAAGATGGACGAACTAAAGTCTCAGTTTAAAGAAATGTTGGATAAGGGTATATCCGACCAAGTGTTCCTTCATGGGGTGCTCAGGTGCTGTTTATGAGGAAGAAGGAAGACAACTTTAGGTTATGCATTGACTATAAGGAGTTAAACAAGGTGACCCTTAAGAACAAATACCCGTTACCCCGGATAGACGATTTATCTGATCAGTTGAGAGGAGTTGGGATCTTTTCAAAACATGGCTTAAGATTGAGTTATCACCAACTAAGAATAGCTGAAGGGGATATACATAAAACGACTTTTAGAACACGTTATGGGCATTATGAGTTCACCGTGATGGCTTTTGGATTGATAAATGCTCCAACTGCATTTATGTGTTTGATGAACTAAATGTTTAATGCGTACTTGGATAAGTTTGTGGTTGTCTTTATTGATGACATACTCGTCTATTCGAAGGACCAGGATGAACACGAGAAACAGCTACGATTAGTCTTGCAAAACCTGCGAGAAAACAAATTGTACGCAAAATTCTCAAAGTGTGAATTGTGGTTGGAAAAGGTATCATTTTTGGGCCATTTTGTTTCTAAGAAGGGTGTTTCGGTGGATCCGAGGAAAATATAGGCAGCTCGAAGCTGGTCATCACCAAAGAGTGTCACCAAAGTACGAAGTTTCTTAGGGTTGGATGGGTATTACCGTCGTTTTGTAAAAGATTTCTCTCGAATCGCTAGGCCTATGAGTTCGTTGATGAAGAAAGATAAGAAGTTCGAGTGGACTAACGAGTGTGAACAGGCCCTCATGACATTGATGGAAAGGTTGACTACGGCTCCTATTCTTACTCTACCTGACCCTAAGTTGGATTATATTGTTTACAGTGACGCATCGAAGAAAGGATTGGGTTGTGTACTGACGTAGGAGCATAAGGTGATTGCTTACGCATCATGATAACTGAAAGTACATGAGGTTAATTATCCTACTCATGATCGGGAGTTGGCTGCTATAGTTTTTGTGCTCAAAATATGGAGTCATTACTTATATGGAGTTAAATGTAGAATTTACATAGATCATGAAAGTTTGCAGTACCTCTATTCTCAACCCGACTTGAACATGCGACAATGTCGGTGGTTAGAGTTGATGACAAATTATGACCTGGAATTCATGTATCATGAGGGACGTTGAACTTGGTAGCTGATGCGTTGAGTCGGAAGTTTAATTACTCGCTGTCTACCTTAGACGGAGTTGAGGAGTTGCATCGGGATTTTGCTAGGTTGAATTTGGAAGTGGTTCGAAAGGGTGAGATACATGGATGTCTGAATGCTTTGGCTATTCGACCTTTATTCTTTGAAGAAATTTTGAATTCCCAAGATAAACACCCGAAGCTGTTAAATTTAAAGGAACAGGCTCGGGAAGGAAAAGCGGAGGGATTCTTTGTTCACGAAGATGGAAGCTTAAGGTTTAATGGTCGTTGGTGTTTGCCAACGGGGAAGGAATCTTTGAAGAAGCACATCTTGGCTGAAGCGTATTGTAAGAAATTTTCAGTCCATCCGGGCGGTGGCAAGATGTATCAAGATCTTAAGTAACGTTTTGGCGATCGGGAATGAAGAAAGATATCGCAGAATATGTCTCGCATTGTTTGACCTGTCAGAAGGTTAAAAGCGAGCATAAAAGACCAGGAGGTTTACTACAACCTTAGGAGATATCGGTGTGGAAGTGGGATGGTATTTCTATGGATTTTGTATTGGGTTTTCCTCGAACGAAGGCTGATAATGATGCTTTGTGGGAGAGGATACAATTAGCTCGAGCTTATATTAAGTATGTCGTGCGATATCACGGTGTGCCCCGTACTATTGTGTCCGATAGAGATACACGATATCTGTCACAATTTTGGCAGACCTTGCAACAGGCAATGGGTACTACGTTGTTATATAGTACCTCTTTTCATCCGCAGACAGACGGGGAGTCGGAAAGAACGAATCAGATATTAGAGAATATGTCGCGCGCTATTTCTATGGAATGGCAAGGGTCGTGGGATGAACACTTCGATCTGGTCGAATTTTCTTACAACAACGGTTATCAGGCCTCAATACAGATTGCTCCATTCGAGGCTTTGTATAGACGTCGTTGTCGTAGTTTGCTTTATTGGGACGATTTCATTGAAGCGGTGACTTTGGGACCTGATTTGTTATTCCAGATGACTGAGAAGGTGAGATTGATAAGGGATCGCTTGAAAGCGACACATGATCGTCAAAAGTCTTATGTTGATTTGAAGCGACGTCCTGAAGAGTTCATCGTGGGAGACACTACAAGAAAAATCATTTTTAGCAACAAGTTTTAGCAACGACTATATTTTTTTTGTTACAAAAAATATAAGTTGTTGCTAAATCCATTGTTGTTGCTAAATAATCGTTGCCATAAAAAAAATTAACTTTCCCACCAGTTAAAATAATTTTCAGATATTATTCACTTTTTTGCAACGAAAAATTTAGTTGTTAAAGTGAAATAAATAATTCGTAACTATATATATCGTTGCAAAAAATTTAGGTGTTACTTCGTGTATCACCCATGCGTGGAGTAGTATGTTTTGGCGCTCGTGGAAAGTTGAGACCTCGATTCATTGGACCATATGAAATTGTAAAACGTGTTAGTAAAGTGGCGTATCGGTTGGCTCTTCCAAATTCTTTAGAAAAGGTACATGATGTATTTCATGTGTCTCAGTTAAAGCGATATCATGCCGCAGCCTCTCATGCCTTTGATCCCGAACCTTTAGAATTAGATACATCCTTGACCTATTCTGAGCAACCGGCTCGAATCTTGGACACGAATGTTCATAGTACCCGACGGAAGGATATATTTATGGTTAAAGTCATGTGGTCAAATCACGAACATGAAGCGGCTACATGGGAGACTGAAGACTCTATGCGGGGAAAGTAACCTCACCTCTTTCAGGTTAGTCGCGTTACGAGGACGTAGCTTCTTTAAGGAGGGTAGAGGGCGATAGGAATTTCGCGCGAGTGATGATACACTACTTTGACTTGGAATTTTGTCTTTTAAACATGTGTCGCGTTGTGTTAGCATGTACCGTGTTGTGTTTTATACTGCTGTAATAGCCCTGATTTTAAGCTACTCTTAATCTTAGCTTAAGAAGGTTTAGTGATGGAGTAGTGTTATTAACCTCTCTAATTGTTCATCCTTAAGTTCAAAAAAAATAAATATTAGTGGGAGTTAAACTTTTAACTTTGAATATACAAAGTTTTATTTTGTTAAATATTGTTATTATATTAAAGAATAAATTTCAGTGCTTTTGGTTTAATTCAAGATTTGGATAAACATATGTTATTTATATTTCCTTTAAAAATTTGTTAATTTCATAAACATATTTACGTGGTTCAATGAACTTTAAAGTATTTGCAAATGATTTCACAAATGGTGTTGACAAAAGCTTATCTTATGTGTTTTAATAAAAATGATTTATATAAGAAAATATATTTGATTAGAAAAATAGCTTTATAATGATGTTATAGTTTATTGGTATTTAAAAACAATTTTTGATTATGGGTTAACATTATTTCCAAAGAAAATATATTTCATCACAAAAACTATGATTTCAGAAATTCATTCAAAATCTGAAATAACTTTATATAATCATTTTAAAATATTAAATGGTCATTTTATGCTCCCAAATTTTTATATGTCATAAGTTTAAGTGTTATTAAGGATAATCAAGCTTTAAATGGAGGTAACTTGTAGTATAATAAGAGCAATCATTTCATTTGCTACAATGGGTCATCAGATTTTCTGTCAGCTTGCATGTCTAAACATTTGGACACAAATGACCATCTAAATGTCCATATTTCTGAGATCTATAGCTTGGGGACTTTAGCTAACCTCTTAAGCAATCCAAAGACACCTTACTTGGCCAAAAACACTCAGAAACCAAAAAGTATCATATCATTCTTTCACCCCCTTCCTGAAATTCGCCCATCTCAGTTCTTGACACCCTATTGTTTCTACATTGTTTATTCAAATTTTTTCTAGATACTTACCCCTGAAACTTTTATGTCATTATCTAGACTTGTATTCAAAGACCTTTTGTGAGATACAGATTTTCCATTAGAGGTTTAATTTCAGATCTAAAAATATTTTCATCCAAGGCTGGAATCCCATTTCGGGACAAGAACTTTTGGTGATATCATGGACATTTATGAGCAAGAGATTAAGTCATATACTTAGTATTTTAAGGATCCAATCAACATAGTTCTAAGATGATGTTTGTTCAATCTCAAAGTGTATATATGGGAGTATTTCTTGAAGGTACACACAAACACTTTCTTTTTCTTACCTTGTAAAAAACTTGTTTTAGTTAATGTTGATTTTGAATCATTTATCTTGAATGGAGAATTTGAAATGATTACATGTTTTATGATTTAAAGAATGATTCATGAGTATGATGATGGAAGATTGGATTTCTAATTTTGTTGTGGTGATTGAAGATTGCTCATAGTGTAACTCACAAACTAATTTATATAAGCATAAATTGAATGTTTTGAAGTAGTTTTAAGCTCTTAAATGGTAGTTGATTTATGTTCAAAGTTGAGAGTAAATTTCAGTTTATGTGAGCAAGTTCTGTCCGAATCTAGTTCGCTGATTTTGAGTAAGTTAGAGTGATTTCTGGGTTTTGGTGTCTCATAAGATTTGTAGATCTTCGCGTCGCGGTCGTGTGGGCACTTGAATCGCCCCAAAATGAGTTTGTATGAGAGAGTTATGCTCAAAAGAGTGAAATACTAACAGGCTGTCATGAAAATCGATAATAAGCTTTCTATTTTTCCATTTTTGGGGTTGTTCTAATTGTTTCTAGGTTTTAGTGTCTGCATAATAATTGTAGAGCTCTGAGTCATGGTCGCGTAGCCACTTGAATCGTCTCTGTAGGAGTTTGTATGAGGAAGTTATGACCAAATTACTAAGAGGTGTTCTGATATGGTATTGATACGGGATTCTTTAAGTGGGATTAGATCCTATGAAACAAATTGGGTATTCTTTCAAGTAAAGGTTTAAGGTTATTATTGGGTATTTGAGATCAATTTAAGTTATTATTCTTTCTTTATTGATTAGTATTGTTGAGCTATGGTTCTTATTTGATTAATATGGGTGTTTGGTTCAAGTATAAATTTGGGAACATAAGTATTAATTGGGTATTAATTAGTTGATGTTGTTTGTGTATGATATAAGTTGGGTATTTGGGTTTGCGTAAATATTGGTTAAAACTCCTTCATGATTGAGCATGACTCGTTTAGCATTCTAAGTAATTATTGATTGCTTTGTTATGTATTAATAGTATTAATATTGTAAAATGATTTCAAAGAAAATTTATCCATGTTATGGAAATTGTATCTATTACATATAAAATGTTTCCAAGGCATGAATATTGTTCATGGAGCGCCCCATGAACAGTGAAAACCCTCAATTTCTTTCTCATTTTCTTTCTAATTCTCAGTGTAAACCACTTTCAATCCATTTCCATTAAACCCTCAATTTCATTCTCATTTTCTTTCTGATTCTAAGCTTTTTTTAATTTTGAGATATAATTTGATGAAAATCAGTTTTTTAAATAATTTTCGAATGAAAATTTAAGGTATTTTGGGTTATTTGAATGGCAGCTGCTCCTTAAGTCTTGGCAGTGGAAGTCATGAAAGTGGTGGTGCGCATCAGAACGTAAGATCTTGATGAATTGATATAGCCTTCTTTAGGTTTTTTTTAATTTCATTTTTTTGGCGAAAAATTGGTTATTTTTGAGAATTACCTTCTGTTGTTCTTTGATTTTGAAATCTTGATAAATTGATATAGCCTTCTTTAGGTTTTTTTTTATTTTCATTTTTTTGGCGAAAAATTGATATAAGTAGATTGTGGGAGTTAGTTACACGTCAGTTAGAAGCAAAAATTAGAAATATTTTGTATAAATAAATAGAGTTTTGGAGTTGTAAAAGATATTATTTTTTCAGAATTAATACCAAATACTCTCTCCTCCTTTCTGTTTCTCTATCTCTCTCTGTCTCTTCTTCTTAATCTGAATTCTGTAATACTTTGTCTTTGAAATCAATCTGAACAACCTTATCATTGGTATCAGAGCCAAACGCTGCCCAACTCATTCTTAGAAACCCAGCACCATTTTTTCTTGCTTACCTACTGTTCCACGAATTCCTACAAAGAAAACCCACCTTACCCAAATTTGATTTTCAAGATTTTGATAAATCTTGAACATTCCAGCCTTAATTGGCGACAAGATCTGGCTCCAAAAACTCGAAGTATCACAACTATGGAAGAACAAATCAAAGGTATTGAGAAGAGGTTGGAGGAACAAGCACAAGAGCAAGCCCATAACCTTCAAATGATCATGCAAATGATTAAAGAGTTAAAAGATTCGAATATGGGTAATTTACCAACGAATAATACGAGTGGGAACAAATCAACCAGGCCACAAGGTATGATTCCAAAACTCCAATGTCCTAGTTTCGATGGATCAAATCCAAGAATGTGGATCAAAAAGTGCACTAGATACTTTAATCTGTGTAAAATTCCTGATGATGCTAAAGTGGAGTTAGCCTCATTATACATGATAAACAAAGCAGAAATGTGGGTTAGCAGTTATATGACAAATAGGGGAACTATTGATTGGGATGAATTTAAATTGGATGTAGTAGCAAGATTTAAGGATGATAATGTTAGTAATGTCGTGGAAAATTTTAATAAACTGTCACAGTTAACTTCATTAGAAGATTATATTGATGATTTTGAAAATCTCAGATGTGTTTTGGATCAAAATGGCCATAAGTTGACTGAAGGATACCTATTGGAAAGTTTTGTTGGAGGATTAAAGAAAGAGGTTAAACCTTTTGTTAAAGCCTTTGAACCCACTTCAATTTCAGATGCTATTAAGTATGCTAGGTTGCAGGAAGAACAACTAGCAGCAAATTTTACAAAATTAATGGCAAAACCCCTTCAAATTTTACCAGCTGATAATCACAAGTCCAAACCTATTCTCAATACTAAACCATACCAATCTTTTACTAATAAACCTTTTCCCCACTCAAATGTATCTAAACCACCCTTATTACCAACACCCCCACATCAAACTTTACCCAAATTCCCTTCTAGACCTTATACTCATGTCCCAAATCTTGTGAGGGCAGAAAAAATGGCAAAGGGTCTTTGCTACTATTGTGATGAAAAATATGACAAAACCCACAAATGCAAATTTAAAGAGCCACAATTATTTTTAGTAGAGATAGATGGGAATAATAAAAATGATGATGAAACAGAGGTACAAGAAGAATCAGAAGTTCTTGATGAGTCACAGATACAAGTGCTTGATTATGAACCCTATATTTCTGTGAATGCACTTACTGGACTCAAAACCTTTCACACTATGAGGATAACTGGTTTTGTTCGAGGGAAACCTATTCACATTTTAGTGGATTCTGGAAGCACACACAATTTCTTGGATCTTGCTATAGCAAAGAAATTGGGGTGCCAAATGGATGAAATTGAAACCCAGGCAGTTACAGTAGCTGATGGAAACCACATAGTCTGCCAACACAAATGCAAGAATTTTCAGTGGGAAATGAACAAGCAATGTTTTGAGGCGGAAGTTTTGCTCATTTCTTTAGGAGGTTGTGATATGGTGTTGGGAGTGCAATGGCTGAGGACTTTAGGCCAAATTCAGTGGGACTTTGAGAAATTGTATATGCAGTTTAAACTAAAGGATAAATGCTTTACCTTGAAGGGAATTCCGCCGAAGCAGCTGCAAGTAGTGGAAAGCAATCCTAGTTGCAAAATGATATTATCTGCTGACCAGATGTGTATTCTTCAATTTGCCGAAGTCAAGAATTCAGAAAAAGTAGATTTAACTTGTTCAGATTCAGAATTTATTGAATTGCAACGGCTCAAGGCAGAATATGCTGATGTTTTTGAAGAACCTAAAGACCTTCCACCTCTCAGGGGGGTATTTGATCATAGAATTCCCTTACATAATGATGCAACACCAGTTAACATTAGACCTTATAGATATCCTCTCAAACAAAGGGATATTATTGAACAACTAGTTCAAGAAATGTTAGACAGAGGATTCATTACACATAGTTGTAGCCCCTTCGCATCCCCGGTGGTACTCGTTGGCAAGAAAGATGGTACATGGAGGCTATGTGTAGATTATAGGGAATTGAATAAAAAAACTGTGAAAGATAAGTTCCCAATTCCGATAGTGGAGGAACTAATTGATGAGTTGGCTGGTGCCAGGGTGTTTTCAAAGTTAGATCTCAGAGCTGGTTATCACCAGTTGAGAGTTCATCCTAATGATGTATTCAAAACAGCTTTCAAAACTCATACAGGGCACTTTGAATTTCTAGTAATGCCCTTCGGGCTTACCAATGCTCCTTCATCTTTTCAAAAATGGATGAACCAAGTTTTCAAAGCTCTTTTGAGAAAATGTGTTTTGATTTTCTTTGATGATATTCTTTTTTTCAGTAAGACTTTAGAAGATCATTGGTATCATTTGTCTTTGGTCTTTGAGCTTATGAGAGAAAAAAAAATGTATGCTAAAGAAAGTAAGTGCTCTTTTGTACAATCAAAAATAGAGTACTTAGGCCATTACATATCTGCTAATGGTGTTTCCACTGATCCTAAAAAAATTGACGCCATTACCAATTGGCCAATACCCTCTTCCTTGAAGGAATTACGTGGATTTTTAGGTCTTACAGGGTATTATAGAAAATTCATCCAAAATTATTCTATAATCTGTAGACCCCTTTATGACTTGTTGAAAAAGGGTAATTTTTCTTGGACACAGGGTGCTCAGCAGTCTTTTGAAAAGCTTAAAGAAGCACTAATTTCAGCTCCAGTATTGGCAATTCCCGATTTTACAAAGAAATTTGTTGTGGAAACTGATGCTTCTACAATTGGCATAGGGGCTGTTTTGATGCAGGAAGGGCACCCCTTGGCATATATTAGTAAGACTTTAGGGCCAAAAGCACAGAGATTATCAGTATATGAGAAAGAGCTCTTAGCTATAGTCTATGCAGTGCAAAAATGGGAGCAATATCTATGTGGAGCTCACTTTTTGATTAAGACTGATCAGAAAAGTCTCAAATGGCTACTAGAGCAGAAGATATCTACCCCATTTCAGCAGTTCTGGTTATCAAAACTCATGGGATTCGACTATGAGATTCATTATCGAAGTGGTAAGGAAAATTTAGCTGCTGATGCTTTGTCAAGATTGAGCAGCTCTGATATTCTGTATTTGGCTATTTCTATAGTAGCCACTGACATGGCTGACCAAATCAAATCCAGTTATCATTTGGATTACAACTTGGTTGAAATCATAGAAGAATTGCAAGATACACCGGTATTTGTTGGGTATAGTTTGAAAGATGGTCTGCTTAGGAAAAAAAATAGAATTATAGTAGGACCTAATGAGGAATTGAGACTTAAACTGATAGCTTGGCAGCACTCTTCTCCAGAAAGTGGTCATGTGGGTAGAGAGGCTACAACAAGAAGGGTAAAGAACTTATTTTACTGGAAAGGGCTAAATAAAGAAGTTAAGTTCTTCATTAGAGATTGTCAAGTTTGCCAAGTTGCTAAGTATGAAACAGTAGCTAAGCCTGGTCTGTTACAACCACTTCCTATTCCAGAAGAAGTATGGTATGATATTTCAATGGATTTCATTACGGGATTACCTAAATCTATGGGGAAGGAAGTGATATTTGTGGTAGTAGACAGGTTGAGTAAATATGCTCATTTTGTAGCGCTATCTCACCCTTTTACGGCTGTACAAGTAGCACAGGCATATTTGGATAATATATTTAAATTGCATGGTTGGCCCCGTAGCATTGTAAGTGATAGAGATGCTGTTTTTCTAAGCAAATTTTGGCAAGGGCTGTTTTCTTTGTATGGAACTTCTTTCCTCATGTCCTCTGCTTATCACCCTCAGACGGATGGACAGACAGAGGTGGTAAATAGATGTATAGAATCTTATCTTAGATGCATGTGTGGAGATAAACCCAAAGAATGGAGTCTATGGCTACCATTAGCTGAGTGGTGGTATAATACTCACTTCCATACTTCCATTCAGATGACTCCGTATGAAGTGGTTTACAACCAACCACCTCCAATACATTTACCATACTTGGCGGGAGAATCCAGAAACGAGGCTGTGGATAGAAGTTTGCAAAAAAGGGAACTAATGATAGAGTCCTTGAAGTTTCACATACATAGAGCACAAGTAAGAATGAAACATCAAGCTGATAAGAAAAGAAGTGAAAGAGTTTTTGACACTGGAGATTGGGTTTGGCTGAAATTACATCCTTATAGACAACACTCTGTACAAGCCAGGAGTAATCAAAAGCTTGCTTATAAGTTTTATGGTCCTTTCCAGATTTGTGAGAAAATAGGAAAGGTTGCTTACAAATTGAGACTTCTAGTGGATAGTAGGATACACAATGTGTTTCATGTATCTTTACTCAAGAAGTTTCATGGAACTCTTCCATTGGCAACTGTTACTCCTCTTGATATTCAAGATCAGTCTAATGAGCCCTCCTTCAAACCTACTACTATTAAAGATAGGAGAATCGTGAAGCACAACAATCAAGCTGTAGTTCAATATCTTGTACAATGGGAAGGCTTGGGAAGTCATGAGTCTTCTTGGGAAGATGCAATTCTTTTTTAGCAGAAGTATCCAGATTTTAATACAAGCTCGACTTGAGGTCAAGTCTTTTTGAGGGGAAGGCTATGATATAAGTAGATTGTGGGAGTTAGTTACACGTCAGTTAGAAGCAAAAATTAGAAATATTTTGTATAAATAAATAGAGTTTTGGAGTTGTAAAGGATATTATTTTTTCAGAATTAATACCAAATACTCTCTCCTCCTTTCTGTTTCTCTATCTCTCTCTGTCTCTTCTTCTTAATCTGAATTCTGTAATACTTTGTCTTTGAAATCAATCTGAACAACCTTATCAAAAATTGGTTATTTTTGAGAATTACCTTCTGTTGTACTTTGATTTTGCAATACCGTGAATTGCAGATTAAATCGGGTCTTTTGAATAATTGTTTTTTCTACAATTTTCGTTCCTGGATTTGGGTGATTTGTTTTCCATTTTGTTTGTTGGGTTTGGCTTGTTAAATTTTTTGTTTTTTCGTTTCATTCATCTTTCAGTGCTTGGTTCGTCATTCTCATTTTCCTTCTTTACTGGATTTGAGCATCATTTGCTTTTTTATTTTTGTTTTGATTTTCTTTTAAATTTCATTCTTCCATTCAGGATCAATTGGAGATGAAGAGTAGTGTAGATTTGCCATTCAGGAAAACCAGTTCCTAAATCTTATTTCCCTGGTATACGCATTCCTGTTTCTGTTTTTTTTTTTATATTTTTTTTTTACTTTTGTTACTTTGTTTTGCATATTTTCAGAAAATGGGGTCTTTGAATAATTGTTTTTTCTACAAATTTCGTTCCTGGATTTGGGTGTTTTTTTTTCTAAGTTTGTAATAATTTTAATTGCTTTATTTTGTGTATTCAACTAAGTGGGTTTATGAAAATTTGATTTTTATAGGTTTTGGTTAGTTAAATTTTCATTACTGGAAATTGGAATATTGGGGAAATTTTTGTTGAATTATGTCAGGTTTTGGTGGGAGTAGAAGCAATTGATGCATAAATTAGGAATTGGGTTGGAAAATAGAGTCTTTTTGATACGAACTATTTGCTAATTGTATGTTATTGTTATTGAATTTGATTGCAGACCCTTTTGCAATGGATTTTTGTTGCATCAAAATGTTCTTTTTGTTGTTGAAGTTTCTTTGACTTTTGTTATTTTATTTTTGATGGTGATGTTGAAGATGATGATGACGATGTTGCCCACCCTGATCAGGTGTGGTTTCTTTCACTAGCTTTGCATCGTATGGGTGGGGATTTTTCATCCATGTATTTGGATTATGTTTACAAGTTATTTTTGCTTCTTGACATAGTTTTATATGGTTAATAACTTTCTTCCTCATGCTTTAGAATTTTCTATGTGGTTACTTTTAGATTTCAATGAGCTTTTCTTTCAATAAAATTTAGCAGATGATGAGTAACCTTGGATTCCCCTTCAAGACTTCTTGGGTGATGTAATTGTAAACTCCGAGTATCTGATGCATCAATGACTTCTCATATATTTATCAAATAGACCAGCTACCATCAACTAGAATTGCACTCATTTTCTCATTGATACCGGGTTGTGAATCCATGTACTCGCGAGGCCGACACTCGTCCTACAATTCAACATAAGAATCGAGACAACACAAGATATATTCATTGGTCCCCTTTTATACCCTTCATCCTACTTGATTAATTAGTGTTGAAAGTAAATTAAACCTCTGCTTCCCTGTAAGACTTGATTAATTAGTATTGAAAGTAAATTAAACCTCTACTTGATTAATTAGTGTTGAAGTTAATTAGTGTTGAGAGTTTGATGATTCTTTGTATGTTAATTTGATTGAATTAGATATGTCATGGCATTTGTATTGGTTAAAGTTTGAATGTTTGTATATTAATTACTTGATATGCAATGTGAAATTGTAAATGATATTAATCACCTCGTGAAATTGTAAATGATATTAATTACTTCTTATTGCTGCACTAAAAAGCCCGATTGCTCAAGCTTCCCTCGTCGAGGCAAGAAAGCTTATTGTTGAAGCAACTCAATCTATTGAATCAATAGTAAGTGAAAAGGTTACTTCACGAGAGGATCTAACATTAGGGGAAATTATTCATGCCGAGAAGGATGAAAATTTGAGTGTTTAGAATTGGATGATGTTAGTCATGCTTTCCGTAAAAGAGTTAATGGCACTTGTACTGGGATTCAGGTTGAAAACGTGGAAAGTCCCCGAATTCAATCTGAAAACGACAGAACTCATCCGACAGATAATGCTGATCAACGACACCGTGTAGGGATCAATGGAATCAGTACTGGGCACGTGAAAGCATTTGATGGCCAAAATCTAGATCTCGGTCTGTATAAGATGCCAATATCGCAAGAATTGGATGTGATTCACCAGCACCAAAGGCAAATTGGTGGGTATAGCTTTCCTAAATTCGATATCCAGAGTTACGCAAGGAAATCTGAAATGCGAGACCTCATGAATCAACAACATTCACATGTGCCGAATGGTCTGCATCGTGCAATCACCTAACAAAGTTGCCAATTCATGAACAAAAGTAGCTCCTGCTCCAGAAAACCAGCATCTAAAAAATGGGTTCATGGAAGACTGGTTGACATTGTAGCAGGGAAGTGAGATGCTGTGTATTCACAGGAATGTTGACTAGAAGTAGGCATTTGGATCATCAGGTTGAGTCTCGAGCGAGGTTGTGTATCTTGCTTGCTCAGCATGTTAATTCAATTCCATTTTTATACGCGAGTTATTATTTAGTCGGGCTAAGTCGGGATCGGGTTCAGATGCTACCAGCTAACAGATGAAGTGAAAATGATACTCCTCTGCCTCTTATAGGTACAAATAACATTCATTGCATCATTTATGTTTTGTATTGTAAGTATTTCACAACTCACAAGTATGTTTATTTTCTAATAATTTTGATTAATTACTACTATTATTGCTGTAGTATTGTGAAAAACTAAATCATGGTTGTTTATTAATTCATCATTCCCTTTACAAAATGATTAATTACCATAAACTTGATATGCAATGTGAAATTGTAAATAATATTAATTACTTCTTCTGTTTCCTAATACTCGCACTTATTATCTTTTTGATTGTTTTACTAATATACAAAATGATTAAATGCCTTATTTGTTAAGGTGTAGACGTGCTCTTTGTCTACCTCAAGTACATCAGTCTTGGCTCTATGAATTATGCTTTTCCATAATATAAAAAATCTATTGTACATCTTTTGAAATAGATAATATATTATTATATCAATGGCACATGCTTTTCCCATGAGAGGAAGTGGCACACTTCATCAAAGAAACGCTAAAACCTTTAGAATAGTTTGGTAAAGTCATTTGTGTTGCTGGAGCTTTAATTTGGTCCACATTAAGTTGTATGTTTCTAAAATAAGAGCTTTTCTTGAACTTATTTGTTGGTTCAAAGACTGTATTTTGGCCACATATGCTACATTTTGCTTATATTATGTCAACATATCTACATTATGTTGTATGTTAATGTAACGTGTTTATCGATTGCTTGAATTTGTCTTTTATAATGAATATTGACACATTTGGATTAGTATCTTGTTTTGCGATGAAGACCTGCATCTACCAAAATGTTTGAACTAATAGATGCGAAGATTATTTTTCAAGCGTTTAATTTATTACTTTTTCATGAAACTCGAATAACCCAAACTATTATCGTCAAATTAAAAGTGTAACTTGGGGGACCGCGTGCGTAGCACGCGGCCCCACAACTAGTTTAATAAAATAAAGTATGTTAATATTGTTTTTAGAGATACTACAAAAGCATGTTTTACTTAAAGTTTTGTATAAAGTATTAGACATTATAAATGTTTGTCGTTTTGGGAATTAGACAACGGATACTATGTATCCGGTTTTGTGTGAAAACCCTAGAGCTTGATTCCAGGTACCTTTTAGGATCGACCTCGAGCACCCGATCCCGTTTAGTTCTTGCAAGAGTCGTTTAGGTGATGACGATTACTCGTTTACCAGAATGTTAGATCAAGCCTACTTCTGGCGATCACTGAATATTCCTTGTTTTCGTGTTAATTTTGTATTATGTTTTAAAATACTGTTTTAAGTATTGTTTTGATGCTTCGGCAAATGTTGCGACTTTCGTGAGGAAATTACCTCAAAATGTTAGCTTTGAACTTGTATAGTTCTTAGCCGTGTTCGATATAGTAACAAAAGTACTCTACAATATTTTCTTATGTTTTAATATAAACTTATTTGAAAGAGGTTACAAAGTTGAACAAATAACTGAATTTACAAATGGTTTTCAATATTATATCGTTTGTTGGGTTACTCAATAATAATTATTATTGACTGCTTTTAATGGGGCCTACTCTTACGGGAGTAGATCCATTTTTCAGGGTAGCTTGGTCGTGGAGGTGATGTATATATGTATTATGTGCTAAGTGCGCGACGAGGATTCCGTTTTGTTATCACTCCCTTTTGACTTTTGGTTATGTAAACTTTTTCTTAGTTTGGTATTGTAAATTAAGACTTTAAAGTTTCAAAAATATTTTATAATTAATTCAACTTAAGTTAAGTATGTAAAAAGTTTTTGTTAATTCCGATATTGGTGGCTATGATCATCGGATCATAGGTCAGATTCAGTCCAGACATCTGTAAGTCTTCCGCTGTGTTAGTGGACAGAATTATTATACTGTTTTCGATGGTTTGGGCTGTTTCAACTGTTGTGTTTCTTGTAAGTTACGAGGACGTAACTTCTTTATAGGGGGTAGTCTGTAACACCCCGTATTTTTATCGAGTGTTAAAATTATCTATATAAATAAACAATCAATATAAGTTAATTAGATTAATTAAGTAGACAAGTATCACATAGTGTTTCTTTTACCCTTAAACAATATATATAATAATAAAATAAAGGAAAATTTTCCAAGAATAATCCCAACTATCATCCGTTGGCCAAAAATAATCCCAACTATCGATTATTTTTTAATAATCCTAACTATTAATCGAATTTGCTCAAAACAGTCCCACACCTTTAATGACCGGCTGCAACAGGTATTTTGTCATTAATTTTTTTTTACCTTTTAAAAAAAAAATTACCTTCATCAAATAAGAAGATGTACTCTTTCATCTTCAAACTGATTTACCCTTACAAGTTCAAAAAACCCAATAAACTCTCCTTCCTCCATTGATGAGCAAGTTCATACCCATCTTCAAACCCTAGAATAGTTGTTCGTAGGAAAGGAAAGCATCTGTTCATACGCACATCCCTGTTGCTGTCCAATTTTGCTTCCAGACCACGGTAATGTCGATTTTCCCTTACTTTTTTAATTTAAGTTTTCTTGTAAAATTTTTGGTTTTAAATGATAGTAGTTAATTTTGTCCTTTTTTTCGATTTAGGCTAGTGTATTTGAGAAATTTACTGCAAAATTTTAGTTTGGGGGTAAATTTATATGGAAAAACAATGGTGTAGATTATGTTGGTGGTGAAGGTTATACCACAGAAATTGATGCTGACTTAATTTCATGGTTTGATTTGGATCATATAGTAGTGAATAAGCTTGGGGTTGATTATGAACATTCTTTATTTTTCATGAACCCAAGTTGTATTCAATCTCAAGAAGGTTTGAAAAGGGTTATTAGTGATGAAAGTGTAATGGAAATGGATAAGTTAGGTGTTAAACTTAGGGCAATAGCTGTTTATAAACTCAAGGTATGTGATGATGTAGAGTTGGAAAGGGACTTAACTAAAAGGGTACCAAAGTTAAGTATCAAACGGTCAAGTAAAAGCAAGGTGGAATATAAAAAGCAAAATAATTCATGTGGTCCCCTGCCATGTGAAGAATCAGATTCCCTTGTTACACAGGACCCCCTACTTTTGTCTACCTTTATCCCAAACCCTACTTTTCATTTTCCCCCACTAAACCCTACTCAAGCATTAAAGGGTCAAGCATCTAAAGTTGGAGATAGTGAAGTTTGTGATGGTGAAGGGAGTGAACGATTTGAGGATGAGAGTTTTATAGATAGTGATGGGGTGAATGAACATGAACATCCTGAACAATTTGGTGATATTGTAGTTGCTTCGAATTTGAGCAGGGATAATGTTTCTGATTATGATGAAAGTGATGGAGAAGGTACACATGTTGCGAATGAGCACACAGATTGGAATAAATTCAAATGGCGTGTAGGTGCTAGATTCCCAAACCCAAATGCATTTAAGGATGCAGTGACACAGTACGCACTAGCACAAGGTAGAAGTTTAAAGTTCCCTATCAGTAATAAGAAAAGACAGAATAGGCTAGGTGTTGTATGTATTTCGGGTTGTCCATTTAGGCTGTATGCATCTTGCAATAAAAAAACTAGCTGAGTTTACATTTAAATCAATGACGAACAAGCATACTTGTCAGAGAAATATGGAGGTAAACAGTAGATTGAAATCGAAATGGGTGGATGCGCAAATGCTTGATGTGTTCAAGAAAAGACCACACATTCCTTCGAATGAGATAATTGGCATGGTTAAGAGAAATTATAGTGATATTTGGAGCAGGGATTTCGCATACCATGTCAAATACAGTGCGCATAAGAAGCTGCATGGTTCAATGAAAGACCACTACAACAAGGTGATGAATTACTTTAAGGCATTGAAAATTAGTTGCCCACAAAGTAAGTTTAGCATTGTTACAGTCCCAAACACCAACCCACCTGTCTTTCAAAGATTTTTTGTTTTTTATGAAGCCTTGGGGAATGGATGGTACAATGGGTGTAAGAAAGTGTTGTGCATTGATGGGTCTTTCATGAAGACTTTCTTAAGGGGTATGCTATTATCAGCTATAGGACGGGACCCAAATGAACAGATTTTTCCTGTAGCATGGGCCGTAATAGAGAGGGAGAACAATGAATCTTGGGAATGGTTTAAAGCCTCCTCATCACTCATTTCCTCTTATTCTAACCTTTTATTTGAGTAAGAAAGATTAGAGCATTTTCCTCTCCTTTTTTTCTTGTTTTTTCGGTTCATCATAAAAAAAAGAAGAAATTGTTGTTTCATCTAATCTTTTGATCAAAGGGTAAGTTTAGTTGAATGGTTAATTATAGTTTTTTTTATAAAGATTTCTTTGGTGGATTATGTTTTATATATATGATGATATCCTAGGACTATTTAGGAGGATTGAGTATTTTATATGAGTTTTTCTCTAATAATCCTTTAATAAAATTTAATTTATTAAAAGGATTAAATCATATTTCTATTATATGAAAATTTCCTTGATTTACATTCTTTAACAAAGTTTAAATTTGTTATAAGAATTAGGTTTATTTTGATGTTTAAATAAATTTCTTTTATGATTTACATTTTTTTAGCAAGATTCCAATTTGTTAGAAGAAATTAAAATGTATGGATTAAGTAATATAAGTATCCATGAGTTAATAAATCCTTTAGCAAAATTTGATTTGTTTGAAGGATTGTGTTTATATATATGTCTTGGTTCAAAAGGGTGTTTTGGTTTATGATTCTCTACAAAATTCTAATTTGTTAAGAGGATCAAGTATTTCATTTAATTATCATAATTTATGAAATTTTATGTGTCTTGAAGGATCTTGTGGATGAGTATGTTTTAGTTTGATGGCTATATGCCTTGATGATGGTTTAAATTGATGATTGGATTTTTGTGTATTATTATATGTGTGTGGAAATATCAAGTGGTTATGTGATAGAAAAGTTTGTCTTGTTTGTTATATTTTAGTAGATGTAAATTCGGTTTTTGATAGATTTATCTTGGTCATGAGATTTAAAAGGGTTGAATAATTTGAATA